>LS532022.1:1609139-1633918 GCA_900490775.1 Pristionchus maxplancki | reverse complement strand
ACTGAATCCACTTCAACATCGACAGAGTCCACCTCCACCTCTACGGAATTTACACCAACCTCTACCTATTCAACATCCACCTCAACTGAATCCACTTCAACATCAACAGAGTCCACCTCCACCCCTACGGAATCCTCTACCGATTCAACATCCACCTCGACTGAATCCACTTCAACATCAACAGAGTCCTCCTCCACCTCTACGGAATCTACACCAACCTCTACCGATTCAACATCCACCTCAACTGAATCCACTTCAACATCAACAGAGTCCACCTCCACCTCTACGGAATCTACACCAACCTCTACCGATTCAACATCCACCTCAACTGAATCCACTTCAACATCAACAGAGTCCACCTCCACCTCTACGGAATCTACACCAACCTCTACCGATTCAACATCAACCCCAACTGAATCCACTTCAACATCGACAGAGTCCACTTTCACCTCGACTGAGTCCACATCAACATCAACCGATTCCTCATCCACTACCCAGCCTGTGGGTAAGAACAAGGATCTTGATTTCCTACTTATCATTACAGAGCCTATAAGTAGAAAAAACCTTGCGTGTCGCTCCGCAGGACGCAAGTGTCCAGAGTTTCGGGGTCACATAGGCTTAGGGTTTCTTCCCCATCACCTTTTACAGCCACGTGTCCGGCGATGACGCGATCATTAATTCTAAATGAAAGACGAATCATACATTTTTGTAGCCTGCAAGACGTGTGCGCGCGACGCGATCGACCTCGACACGACGCAGGCGAGCGTAGTGGACAACTCGGGCCCGTGCTCTACCATCACCCTCACGTGCACGATCAAAGACACGGATTGCATCGCAGACAACATCGTCTATCTCGACGTGAGTATTGTTTATCGATTTCTTAACCTCCATGGTGGTTGGGGGCAGCTCATGTTCATTTTCCAGCCAAAACTGGGAGCGGGGACCAGGGCCGTGCCTCCTCTGACGCTCACTTGCAACTCTCAAATGAAATGGATTCACCCCAAGTTCCAACAGCCCGTCACGCAGGTCGCGTGCTTCTGCGCGCCCAGAGCGAGTGCCCCAGGTAAGAACAAGGATCGTGTGCCTACTTGTCATTGCAGAGCCTAGCGTATCTCTAGGCAGAACGCCTAGAGTTTTGGGGTCACATAGGCTTAGGTTTTCATCACCATAACCATTACAGCGATGTGTCCGTCGATGACGGCGATGGTGCTGGCGCAGTGCACGACGCTGAATCCAGGTCGAGTCTGTACAGACGCGACGATCGTCACGGGCACGTCGGTCACCTGCCCCGTGGGAGACAAGGTCTACATCATTGGGGTGAGCTCGCCATTCTACCCCTCCTACTTCTGCTTGTGGCGTCAGACAATGGAGGGAAGAGATGCGATGAGATGAGATTCCTTTGCTGAGTCGCCATTGTAGCCCGACGGCTCACCCTTCCAAGAGGTCGGACCGCTAACGTGCGTCGACCCAGATTGGATGCTGCCCAACAACGTCAAGCTCTCCGTCGACATCGGCATCAATGAGGGCACGGTGGCCTGCTTGCAACTGTGAGGAGTGACCTCATCTTATATCTCTAAGTCATACGATCTACTACTCTAGCGCTGCACCTACGTGTCCGGCGATGACGAAGATGCCGCTGGCGCAGTGCACGGCCGCCGGCGACTACACGTGCGCCGAGGCCATCATCGGTGACGGCACGTCCGTCATCTGCACTGCCGCTGGCTCCAGAATCTTGATCAACAAGGTGTGCCCTATATCCCGGCTGCGCAGTCCGGTCGAGTCTGATGGACCGTTGCGGAACATATAAATACGAAAATTGGTTGTCAAGGGATGTGTGGAGAGTTAAGTTGCTAGAATGGTGCGTATCTCAGGCGGGTGGTGGTCAGGCGTCGCTGCTGGCGCCGTTGAGCTGCAAGGGCACCGATTGGATGACGCCCGATAACTGGAAGATCAGCGACATCATCAGCACGAACCAGGGCGCCGTCGCCTGTTATGTAACCTGATCAGGGAATTGAAATGCAAAACACATGATTCAATAAATTGTGTAATACTATGTGAAAGCAAAGAATGAATGATTATTGCACAACAGGTATTTTTAATAGAGTTTATAATTGCTCACGACAGACATGATCGTTCATAAATACCAATAATTCGGTTGCTGATGGCGAAAATAATCATAAAAGGAATTCTGACATGTGGTGCGCATTGAATTCTTAGAAGACCCGATTGAATGAGGAAACAATCAGGCGAAAACAAGTTATTTCGGGAATATAACGTTACTTGCAGCTACGATAGCAGTCAAGGTGAGTCGGACTTGTACATGTGAGCTGGAGCTGGAGATATATACATATATATATATATATTTTTTTTAAAAATTTTGTTTCAAAAAATGAAGATCCACTCACTGATGCTCTCGCCTCGATAGCGGATCTGGCGGAATAGTGATTTTATTGAAGGAGAGTGAATTATCGTCAGAGTAGAGTGCGATAGGGAATTCAGGGAAAACAGAAGAATGCAGGGTATGAGAACGACGGAATCTGAGCGTCTCATTGATTCTCGCAATGGAAATGTCTTCTTACCGTCTTCAAACTCGTAAAAGAGAAGGCTCATAAACAGCACGACTGGAGCAGAGATAAACGCCCCGAATGTGGCGATCTTAATTATTATTATTTGTTTATCTCGAATGAAAAAACCGATTTACCTGGATCATAGACTGTCGCGTCTGCCGCAGGATCAGGGCCATTTTGACGTTCGACCTTTAAAATTTCTTTTATTTATGAATAATGTTAAAATTGCACCTGAGCTTGTTGTGCGCGTAAATTCTCTGCACTATGTGCACCGAGCAGGCGACCATGAATGAAGTGATGAAAGGGCAGCCAACGCCGACGATGCACTTGTCGATCTATGATAAAGTCTCTTGAAAGTGACATCCTTCCGATAATAATAGGGATGGCTTAGCAAGAAATCCTCTCTTCATTTTCCGTGCTCTTCGCTCGGACCGGTGAGAGAGCTCGTGGAATGAAGAAACGGATTCCTCATTTTAACAGCCCTAATCATAATGCTCACTGCCGCATCCTCCATTGAGATCACGCCGAAATTTCGATGCGTCTCGATCCAGTCCAGGTTTTGACCGTACTGCAGTGAATTTTCGTATCGAAATAAGAGACGGTGAACCGTATGGCGCACTCTGTTGTGCTCTTACTTGCTGCATCGTGCGATTCCTAGCCTCAGGAGTGGTATAAAAATGGCCGAAGGTGTACCGCACGGGAAGTGCGTTGCAACCGACCATGACCACGGTAATTACACCTGCGATACATGCTTTAGTTTAGTGCAGAAACGACGATCAAATGAAGCACCTCCAACAATCCCATTTCCGAACTTTACTGGAGACGTGGAGTTCACTAATGTCTGATGACGTAGAAAGAGAAGCACGACGAAGAGCGCGCACAGATTTGCGGACAGATAGAGATGGGCGATCTAATTTTTTTAGGTTTGAAAAGAAATTTTCGAGAATAATTTTGTCACCAAATGTGCCGAAAACGAGACGTAATGCGGCTCGCACAGTAGTCCGATGCAGTAGCCTCCGCCCAGTCGAATATAGAAGAATGGAACGAAGAGAATGGTCAGATGAAAGTTTTGGAAGATGTAAAGCATCTGGAATCGAGGGATATGAACCTTTATTAATGTACGAAATTACCTGAACCGCAAACAGCAGCAGATAAATACTGCGTGTACACGTTTTCTGCATTTTCCTTATCAGACTCAGACAGAAAATGTTAATGGCAAGTGAAATAAGCCCGATAACTCGACAAATGATGATGAGATGTTCAACCGAGATAGGCCGCTGTCTTAGCATTCTGCAAAATGTGAGTATGAATGAAATTGTATGAATGAAACGCACGTTTGTATTCTAGCACGGTCTCATGAGAAATTGTATTTCTTTCACATTGTTATTCCGTGAGAAAACATGACATAGTTTTATGAAATGGTATCAAAACATTTAGTTCCGACGTTTGATTTCTATCACAATCATATTGGGAACGGGAATGCGTCTTTAGCTGTCCCGGGAAGTGGGAAAACAAAATATGATTAATTGAGAAAATCAAAATGTTTCTAGTCCACTCTCGTCGGCAATTGCATCTTACAAAAGAAATACATGAATATGTCGATCTTTTTTTAAAAGTATCACTGGACTAGTAACGAGCGGTCTACTTACTAACCTTGCGACTATGCTTCGAAAGATTCCTCTGATTATGCTTCTTCAAGAACAGACGACCTCTCGTAGGCTGAGATTTAAAAATAGGAAAGAACTTGGCAGACGAGCTAATACGAGTCAGTCTGTTGTGGTCGACGTCGTACTCAATGTGCTCGACGGCAAAATACGACCCTGTTGTTCCTGGGCACCCGTAGACGATTTCCGTCGAGGAAATCACAGAGCGCTGGAGAAACAATTATGTGAAAAAAGCAAGGCTGATTCCGAACCATTGCTTACCAACTTGTATGCGAAGTCCGATCCGATATCGGTCGTTCGTGCATATCAGAGAACTAGAAATGTACCGAACAAAGCGGTAGGGAGACCGAAGAAAACCGTATGATTCCCACGTTACACCTGGTATTTTTTGCGGTGTTTGAGCAGCTGAGCATGTGCTGAGCAATAACAATTGTATTGTGTCTCATCACCAACATTTAATGACACCTTAGCATTAACGGCATCACAAAACAAAGGGATTATAAAACGATTTTCGTGATTGACAACATGATTTCTATTAACCCGGCAATTTACAATTTAAAAAAAGCATCATCAATTAAATGACGAGAAACACGAAACATGAAGGCACGTTTTATGAAGGATAAAATAATTCATCATGTAACCGACGCTGAAAAAGATTAATTCTTTTTTTCAAAAAAGGGAATAAGTGCAAAAATAATACTCACACGTGCGACTGTTATTGATAACCGAATTTTAAATCGATCCTGAATTGTCGGTGAATGAAGCATAATCAATGTTGAATGAGCAAGTGAGTTCAGAGAGAACAGAAAGATGCAGGGAAGGAGCACGACAGAATCTGATTTCCGGACGTTTTGAAATAGTATTTTGGAAATTGATACCGTCGTCGAATTCGAAAACGAGCAGGCTCGTAAGAAGGGCGACTGGAGCAGTCAGAAAGCTGCAGAATGTCGCCATCTGCAATTATTGAATTCCTCTATTTATCTTTTTTATTTCTATCTCTTTGAGAACTCTTTGAGACCCGTTCTATGTAATTGCTTTCGTTGCTGTCGTTTGTAAGCACAAAATGCGAGTTACCGTCTCTTTAATTCGCTCACTTTGCTCCCCAATTACCTGAATCAGCGACTGCCTCGTCTGCCGGATCGTCCGCTTCAAGTGCATGCTCGACCTGCATTTTACTCGTGTACTTCCCCTTAACTCCCCATTATTTTGCAGTCCGACCTCAACTTGTTATGCGCGTAGATAATTCGAAAAATGTGAATGGTGCAAGCGAGTGTGAAGGCAGAAACGAGAGTGGAGACAAGGGAAACGAAGAGTCCATCGATCTAGATTTGATTTTTTTTTTAAAAGGAAAAAAATTGCTTACAGGCGCATCATCCATGGGGATCACACCGTAATTCCGATCTTGCTCTACCCACTCGGAAGACTGATTGATCTAGAATTGTTGCTGAATGCATTTTTCAGAGACTCAAATTTACTCTCAGCATCGTTTCATTCCGGTCACTATCAGACGCTGTAAAGTGAACGATAGAATACCGAACGGGCAGAAGAATGTTGCTGGACATGACGATGGCAGCTACCACTGTAACTTCCATTTTGTATGAAAAATCACGAATCAACCATAAAAATATTGTTCATACCTGTCTTCTTCCTCGTCTCGAGTCTGACTCTCGAATTATCACCGACGAGGCTCTGATGTCGAAGAAACAACAGAAGGGTGAACAACCCGCCCAAAGTACCGGTCAGAAACAGAAATACAATCTTAATTAGGAATCGTAATCGAGAATGTCACATTCGGTTCATACCAAATTTGTCGAAAAAGAGACATAGTGGGGCTCGCACAGCAGTCCGATGCAGTAACCTCCAGCCACTTCAATGTAGATGAACGGAATGTAGAGCACGGCAAAGTGGACGTTTTGAATGGCGTAAGTGACCTGAAAACGATCAAAAATGTACGGTTCGACTGAAGAAAAGTCAAACCTGAAGTAGAATGAGCACTACGAAAACACTTCTGGTACACGTCATCTTTATCTTCCATATCAGCCACAGGCAGAATAGGTTGAGTAGTAGAGAAGTTGCTCCGATCGAATAGCAGATTACGGTAATCGAGCGATCCGAAATCGGGCGAGACATTACGAGCAATTCAAGAATGTGTTGATATCGAAGCAATTATTTGGTGCCGCTGAATCTAACATCACGAGTGGTCAGTATATCCCCCCCTGGGGACTTGAATATTTCAGTTTTCTGCTGTTTTGTCGCATACAGTACGAAGAATACGATTTATTGCTTCCGTTTACATTGTTTGCTTGCGCGAGCGTGTGATTAACAATTTGACCGTAGGATAAGGATCAGTGAAGCGTGTGGTTGAGAACGAGAAAAGAAAATGGTGCTAGCCGCCGGATCAGAAGTTGTTGGAAGTCGTCGTGTACGTCGTCATCCTAGGCGATGTGGCGACGAGCGCGTCTGAAATTGCTCACGATTTTATATTTTTACTCGGCAAGAGGCGCTCCAGACGCCTTCTCACTCCTATAGCACATCTCTGCATTCACTCACCCCGATCCGTGTCGATCCGCCCCGACTTGCGCACTGCAAGAGATCAGTTGAGATCAGTTTTTGAGAAGGTCAACAAATCGGAATTCCATCCAAATTCCAGAGAAAGTCCTCACCTCTGGCTGACGAGGAGTACCACAAAGAGGAAGATTGCGAGAAGGTTCATGATTACTCGGCCACACCCAACTCCTCACCCTTTTATGAGGCAACAGCGACTCTGAGCACTAGAGCTCGAAATAAGAGTCGCTGTCATATGACCGGGCGAGAGAGCGTGCACAATGAAGAGACGGCGACTCGTATTTCGAGCTCTACTGAGCACCCACTGAACCGCCTGATCGGTGATGAAGGCGGCTCTGATCTCAACGGCTCAACGACTAGTCTCCGTCTCTTCATTGCGCACGCGTTCACTCGGCCGGAAGGGCGATGAGAAAGTGAAAATGAGAGGTATTTCGAGCACTAGAGATCTCCTCGGCTTACCGCGTTCTCTTCTAACCCGTGATAGCATTTATCGCCATCGCAGACGGAAGCAAACAGGCGATAACCATTTCGATTTTATTCTCGTTCGATCAAAAATAGAATAGAAAAGAAAAGACATTGTAGTGATATTCTTATTACTTTCCTTTTGGATACATTTTAGAATATAAAATACATTTTGAAGGACAGACGTAAAGCTTTCTTTAGATCATGCAGTTATTCTTGCTATTGAAAATTTTGAAGGAATTGCGTTTCTTGATCCCATAGGCCTGAAATCGGTTTTCTTTTTTCACGTTTTTTCCAATTTTCTTATCTCAGCTGACACAGCGGCAGCGCATAAACGATTATGAAGAACAGATGAAATATCGTAATTTGCAGACATTAACAGATAATTTATAAATCATTGTTTTTCTTCCCATACCATTTTCCTTTTTTATAAAAAGCAAGGTAAATACTAAATACTACATTTTCAGTGTCCCTCCCTATTGGTCCTCTCAATTTGGAACAAATTCATCGATCATGGATACGATCACCTTCATCGACAAGCTTCTCATCCTCTGAGTGACAACTTTCACTCTGCTCACTTGTCAGCCAATGAATTTGAGTAAATTTCTGATGACTGGCAGATTACTATTTTTTTGTAAGTCGAGTCGAGTCTAGTAGTTCTGATGTTGATCTCTCATTTCTGAGCCGAGCAGTGGACGCTGTACTGTACGTCAAAGATTAGGAAAAGCAGATGGATAATTATTAATTTGCAGACGGTAATAGAAACGAGATGATTGACAAAACTGAATAGAAATCAAACGCCCGCGTTCTCTGTGCCATCAATTCCCAAGTGAACGACATTGTCTGCCAAAACATCTTTTTCATCCACTTTTTCTTAATTTCACGGCGGCGTGGTTTCTGATTTTCCTTTTTCAAAATAAATTCATCCGTTTTTGCACCTATTTTTATAGACATTAGCGATGAATCTGCGCGGTATATTTTTCATTACACTTTTCCACTACAGTATGATACAGCGGTAGACAGCCTGCGATTAGGAAGAGCAGATGGAAAATTGCAATTTGCAGACGGTAATAGAAAAGAGATTGACAACAAAAAGTGCAATTAGATCAGATGCCCACGTTCTCCTTTACTATATAAAGCCATTTATTGGGTTATATAATTTATTTTCACACGAAACGTCCCAAAATGGGATTCCACATTCCATAATGCGCACTAGCTAACGTTCCCTAATGCGTTTATGCTCACCATCCTGTTCATATTATCGTGCTAACTGGGGCGTGCACTCGGTTTTGGCTTATCCAACACGTTCAGAGATCGCATTTTTACGCATCATTCGAATTCACATTTGTGTCACAACAACGCAATCACATTTACTTGTACAGCGCTGGTGATTGCGGCAATTGACCGAAAATGGGATTTGAATCTCGGCTTCGAAGGAGAAACCATTGATCTTTCATGTTGCACGGCGAGAGAGATTTCATTTCATGGATGCCGAACGTGCGCCCGATTTCCGACGAAACTATCGTTGCGGTGTGTCAAGCTATCGGCTTCCTCTCTCTTCCCTTCAACGCGTACAGCCTGTATCTCACAAGCAAGATGTGGAATGTATGTTCTCGCAGGATTTTCGTCGTATCAACACTTCTTGAGGTTTGTCGAGCTGCCAGTTTTGCTCCCATTCGAATTTCAGGTACTCTATGCCTTCCACAATTTCGACACTGCCGTCCTCTTCGTTCCTTTTCTGTACATTCGAGTGGCTGGCGGATACTGCATCGGCTTCCTCTGCTCCCATAATTATCTATCCTTCAATGCCAATCTGATGAGACGCAGCGGGCGCTTTCACGCTTGAGATCATTTGCAGGCTCAGATCTTTGAAAATGAATGACTCACGTGGCATTTGATTTATTTTTTTGCCACGGCATCACATAATGCCGAGATCAGATTTTCAACATTCTTCTAACTGTGAACCTGTGGGGTCTGTACAGCCTGCTGCTGATGTTTCGCCACCAAAGTTTGTTGCGCGAGACGTCCCGCATCAAATTGGGCGCAAATGGACTCCGGGGTACTTTTTTGGGACGAGGGGAAGATAGACAGCACTTTTCTTGCAGCAACCTCAGCTTTGTTGATGGTAGGCATCAATATCTTGCCCGTCTATCAAACTATCGCCATCTCAACAGCATCTAATGAAGAGTTCTTGGAAACGATGCAGATTGCAAGTTATATCGGCATGTCTGGCTTTTTGGATGACCATTATTGCCTAATTATGATACTATTCACGACTTTTTTCACTGTGCTTTATAATTTCATTGCAGAACTGTCCAAAGTGCGACTGGATCGAAGCGGGCCGCAATTATGGAGTGACCACCTTGGACGATACTGTTGTAAGCGAAGGAAACGATTTCGAAAAAAGCATCACTTTGAGGTCGACGCCTTTATTATTGGCATCACTTGCGCCGTCTATCTAGCCTTCTCCATAGCTTGCACCACGCACATTTGTTTGATTATCAACAAGTATGCCAGAATGATGTGAGTCTACATATTTTTCAGTTGTATTGGGGACTCGCTTAAAGGGGGAGAGGCATGAAGCGAGCTAGAGTCACCATAGCCAGAGGGTATATTGGGCGCGCTCTCTCCATTTCGTACGCTCTCTCGCTCGTTGCCTGCACCGCAGGGTCATTTGGCACACAGCCAATTGATCATATCTCGGTTTGAACTCAGAGTGATGGTCTGGGAGTTTCGAAAGTGTAATCGGGTAAGGACGTCCCATAATCTCACGTCGAGAGCTCAGTTAGCCAAATATTCGTGCCTATCCCCCTTTAATGACCGCTTTAGAGAATGTGTAAAATGAGGTATATGTGGTACATCAACAAGTGAGCTTCGTTCCAGAACAGGCGACAATTTCGCCACCGAAATCAGTCGCACCAAACAGTTGTTCGCACAGGTCGGTGATTTGAAGTTGTTCAGCAACACGACAACAACAACAACAACAACAAAAACACCCAAACAATCTCCAGATCGCAACGTTCTCGACATTCGTTGCGGCGCCCATCGCGCTGATGATGTCCCTGGCGGTCTTCGAGTTTGAAGATGGCGAGGAATTTCTTGAGATCTGCTGAGCAATGGCCGTTTTTCAGACTCGGTCGTGCTCATTCCGTGCATTTTCCTGTATTCGCTGCTCTCGCTGACGCATTCGGCACTGACCATTTACCAGTCGCCATACACAAGAGCGCAGAAGAACTCTATCTCGTAAGTTGACGCCGATTACCAACTTCTTTCTAGATAGATCTAAGTGCGAAATACGGGTAATCATCTCTTCATTTTGCGCGTTCTCTCGCCCGGTCGAGAGAGAAAAATAAAGAGACGATTACCCGTATTTCGCACTCTGGAACTAATCAATTGCAGCTCTCGCTCCAGGCAACAGAGCATTCAAGCGCACCACACGTGAAGAGGAGGAAATGGCAAGAACTTCTTTTTTTCGCTTTTGTTGTCGCACGGATAAATGATAAATTATCGTTTCAAGCTTGATCGTCTGACGGA
The DNA here is from genome assembly GCA_900490775.1 of Pristionchus maxplancki. Classification (NCBI taxonomy): domain Eukaryota; kingdom Metazoa; phylum Nematoda; class Chromadorea; order Rhabditida; family Neodiplogasteridae; genus Pristionchus; species Pristionchus maxplancki. The sequence goes on along the minus strand of LS532022.1, from coordinate 1,623,126 downwards.
CGAATCTTTTGTTGTGATGCAAACAAAGCTGACCAGCATTTTAGAATGTACGCTGCCTCGCTCGAACACCCGTATAATTTTTTTTGTGCAGCTTCTAAGCAACACTTTATCATTCCAACATACGGAAAATTATTAATTCAGAAAGGCTCGTTATGCGCGTTTCTCCACTCGTTCAACTTGGCATTCCCATCAGCCATCTTGCTCACTCCTTGAAGCGTCGGATACCCGTTCATGGCGTCCGGGAAGAATCTGAACACATAACTATATATTTTTTCTTTTTGTTGGGTTTTTTTAGAAACATAGTAAAAAAATTACTTGAGCAAACTGCGGAAGTGATCCGTGAGCAGGAGATCCACCCAGGAGAGCGATGAGCCGACGCAGTAGCCGTACGAGCCGTGCTCCTGTAGAAAAATCGAGTAAATTACGATTAAATTACTGAATTTTGGAGCTGGAAAACAACAGTTTACCTTGACAAACTTCTCAAATAGTGGGAGGTGGAGGGCAATGGCAGCCTCAGCTCGTGCCTTAACAGCATCCGTTGCTCCTCCAGGCAAGATGCCGTTCGCGGCAAGGAGGAACAGCTTGACCTTTACAAAAATAAATATTAATTATTGCAAAAATTAGTGAAATTGACTTCTTCAAAGTAGTCCATCCACTGGTCGGCGAGAGCGTCGACTAGCGCCTCCTCGAACGGTGTTTTGCCGGCGAAGCCTGGGGAAATTAATCATAGTAGAATAAATACAAGTAGAAAGGAACTAGAGAAACATTCTTTCGCCCTTGCCATATTTCCAAACGAAATAAGAGCTCCTCACTATGGATGGCATGGCAAGAAACGACCCTCTTCATTCTTCACATTCTCTCGCATCCCGGTGAGAGAATACGCGAAATAAAGAGATGATTTCTTGCGAAGCCATCCCTACTCCTCACCAAACTGCTTGGCCAGGAAGCGATTGATCGCGAGCGAGGTGGGAATCGGCCACCCGTCCACCTCAAGCACCGGGAGTTGACCGAAGGGGGTGCCTAAATCAGAGAATGACTTGACTTGCAGATATTATCACTGCCTGCGCAGAACTTATCGCAGTCTATACTGAATCGAGCCACTCACTTCCCTTCCGCTTTCGCCAGTCCGAAAATGCAACTCGCTCATCATCGAAGGGCGTGTCGGAGAGGTGGAGCAGTTGGCGGGCGACCTGGAATTATTATTCTTTAAAATTAAAAAAAAATATTACTCGCCTCGCCACGCGCGCGCACGTCAAAGTAGATGAGCTTGTAGGTCGGCATCAGGCTGAAAATTGACAATTGTCTATTGGGAATAGAGTTTGTAATACGGGGCGGGTAATTCGGACCCGGCCGGGTAGGAGAGGAGGAAAGCGCGGAATGAGAATTACCCGGGATAGGCGATGTGAAATGGCTCATTACCCGGGACATTCGTTTTCAAACTCGTCGAAAATGGACTTCAAACATGCTCTAATTAGTCCAATTCAGGCTGACTAGTGCTTCATGTCTATGATTGAAGTACCTGAACATAGCTTCGTCAGTTGGGAACAAATTCTGAGATCTTTTGACAGATCTTCTGACCTAGCGATGATACTGTTTTATGCATTTGAGATCACGCAATAATTGAAAGATTTGAACTAAAAAACTTCACAACTACGTCTAGAGCCCGTTTTTGGGGTTTAAACCTGTTCGGAACTCCAAATTGATTGATCTTTCTTAATTCTTGAGCGCATCAACGAAGAACCAAATCGTGGCGCATTGATCTAAACACAGTACTTGAGCTAAAACAGAGCAGATATAGATCAAAATGTATCGAAAAGAGGCGAAATTAACAGACCAACCACTCCCGATCGTCTCGCGAGGCAGAAATGAGTCTTTGTCACGATAGAGCGCGATTTACATTACATTATCCCGGGTAATGGAGCGAATTGTCCCGGGTAATTCATTCTCTCCCTCCCTATCATTCTTCGCTCGCGGGTACCCGATGTCCCGGGTAGCGTTACATTGCAAACTCTAATTGGGAACACGTGGATGAAATGACGATCACTGCTATTCCGCACGCAGGTGAGTGGGGAAGAGAAACAACATGGAAGGGTTGGTAAACAGGAAAACGTTGCAGTTAGAATCAATGAGAGATCAAGAGCGCACGTTATCAGCGCTGAGATCAAAAGTGTCATTGAGATGCCAAGCACACTTAGAAACTCTAGCAGTCGACTCTCCATTCCACGCGCTCTCCATCATCGTCTAACCGACGAGAAAGCATCGATAAAAGGAGAGAGTCGTTGCTCTTTTGGCGATCCGAATTGTTACCAACGTAACATGCGAGTGATCATTGGTGAGGGATTACACTGCGTTTCCAGATTCATTTACTACCTTTGCTAATGGCCGTGTTGTCTCCGATAAACACGTCGATAAACATTTGCATGATTTGCTCTATGCAAGAAATTTGAATCTTTCCAACGAACACGTTCCATGAATATGCTTGTGTATTCAGATGTGTATTCCTTTTCCTCGAATTTAATCACACAATGGGATAATTGCCTCCAGTAGCCGTGCGAAAGTAGAAAAGTAAGAAAAAACATTTTTTTCATTTTCATCTCAAAGTTCTGCCTAATCTTCCATCTTGTAGTGAGCCAGAAGCTTTTCTCCGTTTCAGCCAGAGAGTATTCATAAACATTAATTATTTTCTTTGCAAGATATTGTTACCTGAGTCTCACGGGATAGTCGAGATTGCTATTGCTTCCCGAAGAATTATTGCTTCCTTCTCAAAGTTATCAACCACCTACTAATGTCGTTTGCAGCATTTTTGCTGTTCGAAGTAGCGCTGGATCTCAAATTTCGTGAGTCGAAAATAAAGCTTGTGCGTTATCTTATTTATTGTGCTCGGAATGGCTCTGAACATGTTCGCGATGCATCTGATATTCACAAAGTCGAACAAACTGCTGTTCGAATACCGCAAACTTCTCGTAATATTCCTGCTCTCGGACACGCTATTCACCATACTGCACGCGGTGCTCAAGCCGGTTCGCCAATCGTCTGACTCTCTCATTTTGAAATGGCCTCTCGTCAGTAAGAGAAACGAGAGAGCATGGGAAAGTGAGAGAGTCAGGCCATTCCTCTCCACTAATCAACATCAAATCTGCTCTTCAGGTCGGCGTAGTCGAGGGCAATCTGCTGCTGCTGTATCTCACGGGCCCGACACGACACCGATATTGGATCGCGCTGTACACTGGCTGTGTGTCCGGCAGCTTTCTCATACTCGCTTTCCACTTTGTGTATCGTGTATTGGCAACCAGCAGGTGGACCTTTTCCTTGCTTCCGATGCTAATCTTTTGTTGCGTTTCAGCAAATCATCATTCGACCTCAAGCTAACGCCGAAAATATTGGCAGGAATGATCGCTTTCATTGCTGTTGAATATGTCGTATGGGGCTTCGTGACACTGTATTCCAAGTTTGAACCAAGGTTTTCGTTTTTTAATAATGCGAAATGCAGTGGAGTGGTTCAGATACGAGACTGCGGCGCGCGCGCATTTTGAGCATGTCAGCAGACCGTTTCCCGAGCATCCCGAGGACGAATTTATTATCTTTCTAGGACAGGTGCTCATGTTTTTAAGGATCTTGACCAAAACCGGTGATTTTTCAGGTGGACGGCCACTTGAACGTGCCCGTGCTCGCTAGTGCGCTAATTCTCTCCGGAATCATGGCAGCAACCGCCTCGGCTATCCTCGTTTCCTGCGTCATGTGAGTTGTTTTGTTGTTGTTGTTGTCGTTGTTGTTGTTGTTTTCAAAACAGTGGCAGGCTCACTAAATACATTTTATTCAGCATCGTGCGCGTTTTGGTGACTACGAACGTGGCGAGTGCCAAGTGGCGCAAGCAGCAGACACAACTATTCGTCGCCCTGCTGGTTCAGGCAATCTTTTCGCGTTTTTCATAACTCCTTGACACAAGGACAATTCAGTTATTCATCCCGCTCGTGACGCTATACGCGCCCGTGGCCATCTACGTTCTCACTCCCTTCATTCCCAACAACCCGCTGTATGCGCCCGAGTGGCTGCTGACCACGCTCTACTCGTGGTTCCCCATCGGTGAGAGTACGAAAGGCACTAGGTCGGATGAGAACTTTTTCGCAATACCGTCTCTGACATAACAGTGGTCTCTCGCCTACTTCCGGTTCTCATCCGACCTAGCGCCGCACGAAATTCGGGTGATGATCTCTTCATTTCACGCACTCTCTCTCCGATCAGAGACGAGAGAGAGAGGGTGCAAAATGAAGAGACGATTATTTCGAGCTTTAGCGACCATTTTGCAGCTGATCCCGTCTCGATCATCGTGTTGATTGGTGATTATCGAAAGGCGGTGATTTCCATGCTCACATTCAAGGTATGAAAGACGGCGTTCTCAGCGGTGTGAAATAACAAAAAGAGTATCCTTATTTCGAATTTAATGCCGATTTTCTCGATATTTCAGAGTCGATCAGCTCAAACGACATCAACAGTTGCTGTGAGCCAGAAGATTGTTTCCGTCGTCTCCGTCCGAGAGTATTGACAGAATAAATAATTCCCTTCGCCACATATTGTTTCTTGGATCCGACGGGCTAATAATGATTGTTGTCAAAAGATTTATAATTATCGCAATAAAAAAAAGAAAATCACCACATCGTGCTCCTAGTTGTGATGAATTTCTCTCTAGTTTAGGTTGATCACTCTCTAACCTATCGACTTTTCCGATGAAGGTCGACAGATCTATCGCATGTCTATTCTTTTACCTCTCACTTTCCATTGTTCTTACAATCTATCGATCGCGAGCGTCTATTCAAGAATGCAACTTTCGCCGATAATCTCCCTTGTATCCCACTGATTTCTCAACCTCTTCTGCTCTCTTCTCTTCGCCGAGACCTACTCATTTTTATATAGAATACAGTTTGTGCCGCACCGATGCCGCAGCTTGTGCCCTCCACAACGTAATTCTTTGCACTCTCATCGCGATTGCTGTACTTTTGCTGCCCGGGACTGCTCAAAACCCGAGCAATATGAAGAGCGTGAAGAAGCGCACGCAACAACCGAACTCATGTCTTGATAAACTTGTCTGTTCACTGAGATTGCAGAGAAATTTATCGGAGCATATTCCTATGCTGAACATGTTGAGTGTCCCATGCTGAGTATCGAGAAACGAATCAGAAGGGCTGCTCATGGGCGTTTCTCCACTCGGCCAATTTGGCGTGCGACTTGGCCATCTGTCTGACGCTCTCGAGTGTAGGGTAGTCCTTCAGGGCGTCGGGGAAGTATCTGAACAACAAATAACATTTCTTATAAATTCATTAATAATTTTGTTGACAAGGGAGAAAGTGGTATATCCTTCTGTTCCTCCAAGTAACGCCTTCGTCCAAATAATTCGCTCGACACGAGTGTCCTTTTACCTGAGCAGACTGCGGAAATGATCTGTGAGCAGAAGATCGATCCAGGTCAGAGATGAACCGACGAGATGACCGGCTGAACCGTGTTCCTGTATAGTGACAGATGTCTGGGAATCTTAGAGTTGGAATACAGTCCGTCCCCGTTGAATAGCGTTACTTCGTAAGTTCCAACTTTGATTCCTGGCACGGGTACGCGGAAACTACTGTTTGCTCTGTTCATTCACGCGCGGTTCGCGGATTTTCAAACACAAACACGCAAGTTCGTGCTCCTTTGAGAACTGCGCAAACAGTAGCGATCTTCGATTTCACCCTTCGAATGCCAATAGAGCCATCAGTTCGCCATTATCTCGTTGTTTTTGCTGGTTTTTAATAACAAATTAGCGGAATTTCGAACCTTGGCGAACTTCTCGAACAGCGGCAGGTGCTTGGCCATGCCCTGTTCGCATTTCTCCTTCAACGCAGAAGTGACCTCCCCAGGCCAGATGCCGTTCGAGGTCAGCAGGAAGGGTTTGACCTGAAATGGAATAGTTTTGGCCTGAAATTAAAACAGGTAACCTCCTCAAAGTAGTCCATGTATTGGTCAGCTGCGGCGTCGACCAGAGCTTCCTCGAGAGGAGACTGCCCGGCGAAGCCTGAATGCCTCTTCCCTTTGATGCTAGAATATCGCATTCAATTCGTATCGCAATGCAATTGGCCATGTCAGTTCAGCACAATAGGTTGCTTTTAGGGTCTGTGGTGTAAATTCAGCGTAATGCTATAGAAAATCCGACCAAGCTGCTTGGCCAGATATCGATTGATGGCGCACGAGGTGGCCATCTCCTTGCCGTCCACGGCGAGCACGGGCACTTGCCCGAAGGGAGTGCCTGAACGTAGTTTCGAAAATAACTTTGAGTTATTGACAAAAATAAAAGAACGCACTTTTCTTCCTCATCTTGCCCGTCTCCCAGTCCTCCACCTGGATCCTATCGTCCTCGAACGGCGTGTCGGAGAGGTGCAGCAGTTGCCGGGCGACCTGGACTCAATAATTACGACCTAATAATTGATTGAATTTCGAAATACCTCGCCGAGTCCGCGCAGGTCGAAGTAACTCAGCTTGTACGTGGGCATCTGAATGATCGGAAGAACTGGACGAGAAACAAAACGCGAAAACGCTATAAAAGTTGGCGGAGAGCAGAGAGTAAAGAAAATGCTGCGAGCACGCTTGTATGGCCCCCACGTTAAGTAGTAACGAGGACACAGTAAAGGCAGAAGGGAGTTTGTTAGTTTACGCTCTTCTCGCCTCGTGTTCTCTTAAAAACTACATCACAGAGTGAGTACAGACTTGAGAGACGAGTCAAGTTGGGCTAGCATCTACAAATCGGGTACAATCATGCGCATGAGAGAGTTTCGAAAACCACAGAGAAACGAGGGAGAATATAACGTGAAGAGAGTCGGCTTTTGCTTTAGTGAGGACAGAGCAAATGTACGTGCTAATCTCACTCGAAAATTCGCACACGTTTGTCAGCCAGCCCCGAGATTTCTGATCTCTGCAGTGATTTCTGCTCGCAACAGCAAACTTCTTTTTTTCATTACTTCATCATTTTACATATTTATTACTTTAAAAATAATCATCATTCATTCATCTCGTCTTGTTCGTCACGGTCTGCACCGTTGACTCTCCTCTCGAGTACATCGCTCCTCTGAATCCGCCGATTAGCAGATTTCTGGCTCGCTGAGAACGAAGGATGAGAATAAGAGGAGGCGCGTACGTGGCGAGGCCGTTGGTGGCGACGAACTACAAAGTAGGAATATCATTTCGATACAACAACATTATTGAAGCCGTGCGTCATACGTATCGCAGACCCGTGATCGTACATACGCACATCATTGACGGGTCTAACGCCTTGGGAAAACAACAAACCGTCGGCCACAGCAGTGACTCGTAAAGCTCCCGGTTGATACTGCCATTCATGGAGAAAATGATGACCAGGGACTGAAATGAATTCGACATGCTGGGTTGCCATCTCTTCATTTCCCCTGCGCTCTCACCACTCCACTGTACTGATCAGCAATAAGTCAGGAATTAGAGAGATTCTAGTTAGGAATTAGAGAAATGACAGATCTTCAAACAAATAGGGGGAACCAACCTGCTGTCCGGCCTTGAGTATATGACTGAGACAGCAAACAACCGTGATGATGAACATGTTCTTCTGCTGCTTGAGAATCGCCCGCTTTGAGGGGCCCTGGAATTAATTTAAGGATTTCGAGGGTCAAAACATGAAAAAAAGTTTTAAAAAGCACCTCCAGTTTCGTCGTCAACTCGGACAACTTTCTGCTTGATAGGCACGTCAGAACAACGCAGATGAAGCAGTAGGCGACCATGAAGGAGTTATTGACGATCTTCTGAAGCTGAAATGGCCCATTTGTTATTGTTTTTGTTGTTTGTTGTTGTTTTTCGTCAAAATACGTCAAAGAGGCTGGAACCCACCACCAGGCCCTGACTGGCGATCGAGAAGGATATCGAGCCGTTCACTGTTGTTTGGATGACGTATCCGAAGGAGAAGAACGAGCCGGTGAGCAGGGTCGGAACGACGAATTGGATGGCGATTAGGGCCCGAACGAGGGTGGCGGACCATATCTGATCAATGAAGAGACGATTAAAACCGCGAGACAGTAATACGCGAACCTTTTCACTGACTGCGACTCCTCGTAACACAAAGTATCGATGCAGAGCGATGTAGAACTTGCCGAAAGTGGCGCCCAACTGACCGCTCTGGTTGATTACCTGAACATGTCTTGGTCTAACTCCATGAGTTTCATGGTTGTTTCAACAAAAAAGCAATCGTACCAGTAGTACAGTTTGTATCCACCAGACACTCGCCGGCCAGATCACCCTGTTCATCAGGATGTGAGTGAGTACGGTGGAGAGGCCGCAGATTCCTGAAAACAGTTCTTGTAACTCGTTTATTCACGTAAAATTTGATGCATACATATCTGAAATATCTGCATTTTTTAAACTAAAGTATGCAGCGGAAGTCTGAGTTTTGGCTATCTCGAAATATTTGGTTTCGAATGTTCACACCTGTTGCTATAAAGAAGTGGAAAAACGGCGTTCGCAGTGAGCCATCCCTCGTTCGCGCCAGAACAACGAGAAAGTAGGTGAAGGACGGGACAAGGACAAAGTCGGGAATGTAGAGTGGCACCCAGGACATACTTCGAGTTGTCCTGTGATGACAGAGTATGCGGAACGAAGCGACGCTAACAGAGTATCGAGAACGATATCGAGCCGTTCACAGTATTTTCCGGCGTATTGACGCGAGTGGACTGGGAGCTCGACGAGGAAGCTATGTGTCAGGATTCAGAAGCACGTGATGTTGTCTGCTTGGTGGCATTGTTGTTGTTCGGTTTGGGTACAATAGTACGAATGAGCCTGTCAGTTTTGTGTGATCTCGCGCACCTGATATGTTGTGATAATAGTGCGAAATTCGGGAAATCGTCTCTTCATTTTGCGCGCTCTCTCGCCCGGTCGACCGGTGAGAGAGTGCGCGGAATGAAGAGACGATTACCCGTATTTCGCACTCTAGTTGTGATGATTCATGCTAGTTGTGAGCTTTGAGTACAAGCACTGCTTCCGGATTGAAATCAAATATTCAAAGATTTGAAAATTCAAATATTTTGCGACAAAATGAATAAAATGCACGAATTTTCACACTTTCCAAAAATAGAGGAATAATTTCTGATCGCTAGAGGTAAAACTGATATTGGAAGCGTTATAGGGGAAAATGTGCTTGCACTTTGCAAAGAATAAAATCCATTTTTGCAATCGTCCTTCTTCAATTCGTTTCCGGGAATCTTATCGGTGGTCAGACCAATCGTACTTCGAGCACTCACTGTGCCAAATTAGTCGTGTGTCGAGAAATCGTTCGAAGAAGTCACCGTAAATGCATATTATTTTCAGATTCAACAATACCATTCATTTTCCCACCGATATCGGATAATTTCCCATGAGTGAATGGTAATTGTTGAATGCATTGTCTTGTTGAACCACATGTATATTTGTTGAAGCAACAACGGTAGGGAAAGCATTTTCATATCACCGTTTCCGTGGCCCGCTTATCGGTTAATTCTCTACAACTCCCATTTCCAATTCTGTTGAAGCTTGTGCGCAATCGTTGATTTATTTCTTGTTATGCTTGTCAATGCAGCCTGTTAGCGTAATGATTTACGCGTTTAGTACACTTGAATAGTGAAATCATCTAAGAAAGGAGTTCTCATCTGCTTCGAATACGTAGGCATTCATGTAGTCGCACCTTCTTCTCGCAGTGAAAAGCGCTTTTCGATGTTTAAAAATAGCATGATATGTGCAGTTTGTGCAGCTGCCCACGCTAGACGAACAATAAATTAGCCTATTTTTGAAACGCACCTGTTACGCGCACCTGATCCGTGAGTACAACGATCGTTGATAAATTTTAGCAGGAGGAAACATGTCCTCGCACCTGCTCGCAGCCAAATCTGTGTATTCGATTCTCGCTGCTCTCTCAGCAGCAGGCATCGCCTGCAATTTTACCCTGCTTGTTGTTACAATACGGTCCAGGTGATTGAATAAATTCATTTATTGTTATTGTTTTTTTTATATTTCATTTTTTGCAGATCACTTCGCTCTCCTTGTAACATTCTCATCGGTTCCTGTGCGCTGTTCGACGTGCTCCATCAGGTTTGCTTTTCATGCCTTCAGGGCAGCATCTTGTTAATTTTTTTATGAATTGCGCAGATTCTGAAATGGCTTGAAGGAAAAAAAACGAAGTGTTGATATTGCTGGTATGCAATTTATTTCTCCCAGCTGGGCACATTCACGATGGGCTCGCAAATCTACATGGACGACACTATGCACAGCTGGAGTTGCTCGATCATAATGGTACATAATTCGATTAACTAAAAACAATTTAAAAAATAATGACTTAGTACCTCCCGTCAATGGGCGTCGTGGCGGGCTCGTTTGCCGTCCTTTCTATCGGAATTGATCGATTTCTGTCGATTGCGATGCCTAATTGGTACCGGGGAGTGAACGTGAAATCATATCTTGCGGTGGGTATTTTCTATTTATTGTAGCTGCAATAACAAAAAAAACTGCAGGTTCACTTCCTCGCAATAACTATTTACTGTGTATACAACGCCTTTCTCATGATCCATTTCTACAGAGAACAGTGAGTCTATTTGTGGGAATTAATGAGGCGATTAGGATATTATTTCGATTTTTTTCGCTATTGCAAGCGCTTCCTCAATCAGAATAACTTGCTTCCTTCTTGGTCCCTCGAGGGAAATATTATTCAGAGGAAGCACACGGCTTCCTCTTTGCGCTCAAAATTAGGAAGATAATTAGATGCTCGTGCTGGAGCGAATAATGCATGGTGCAATTCTCACAGTTTTTAAAAACAGATTTGGAATCAGCATGATCAACTTAGCGTACTGTGAAAATTTCATGAGGAGTGGAGAATGTGAGTTCCGACCATTTCCATGTCAGGGACCTCATCTGCTCCCCTCCCTCGGTCTACCACGACGATGCCGTCGCTCTATGGGTACACAATCTCTTTATTTTGCTCACTCTTTCTTTGGCCAGACAGACGAGAGAGTGTGCGAAATGGTGAGACGGCGATCTATCTCGATATTTAGGCCGGCTGCTCTGCACTGATCAACGTGGCCGCTTTCACCGTCTACATGCTCACCTGGCGGTTGATCAGGGCGCAAGGTAGACTTCCTTGGTTAATTCCTTTTTTTCTTTGCTTTTTTTCATCAATTCCCTCACATAGACTAACTGTTCTCTGTAGAAATCCTCATGAGAAAAGCGTTGTATGCACAGTAAATAGCAATTGTGAGGAAGCGAACCTGCACCATGGTAAACACGACGTGTAAAGAGAAAAATTGCAGCGCACAATCACGATTTTGCAGCGGCAAACCTCGAACTGGACAAGCAACATCGCATCTTTCGCACCATAGTCCTTGTCACGGTCTTTGATCTGAGCGGATGGGCGATCACTCAAACACTCGTAGCAGCCCAGAACTTTATGGAGCTTACAGGTGCGCTCCATTGATTCCGAATGCGAATATGAACGGAATGATCACGATTTGAGTGGTTCTAGAAATATGAAATACGGACCCTTTTTTGAATAACTTCGTTTCATCAGAATTAGAGCGTATTGCAGACGCAGCTCGACTCAGTTATGTCTGCTTCGCGGCGCTATTCGTGCACCTCGGAATCGCCGTGAAATTGCTAGTTTACTATTTTACGAGGTGAGAAAATCAACTGAAGTCAGAATAAATCCTGTTTTTAGCACCGAGTACCGGCACGCCATCAATCGACGACTCGGCCATCGAAGTGTTAGCCAAATCTCGCGGAGCCTCTCCCATCCTCAATCGACGACGAAACGATAAATATCTTGATAGAACTTAATAAATTGATAAACGTGTCTGGTGAACCTCGACAACAGAATATCACACGCAACACGCGAGGCTTACGTGTTTTAGTTGTAGCTGCTATGTTCATCAGAGCGTCAAGTTGATTACGCCTGACCGAGCTTCTGGGTGCGTAGGCTGAACGCTGAGACTTTTTCCTACTCATCAGTCACATCCTCTTCGACAGCTACTAGTCTTCCTATAACTGAAATGATCATCGAGTTTCTTAAATCTCTCGTATATTCCATCGGTTCTGTAGGAATAATAACTAATATCGTTCTATTCGTCGCCATCAGGAAGCAGTTCGTTCAGTCGTCGATACGCCTTTCAAAGTAGTGGTTACAGTACGCCCACCGGCTTGCGCGTCTATGCTACAACCTTTCTCGCTTCGGCAATTTGCGATTGCGTAGGACTGGCGTCAATGATGGTGACTACAGTGAGGTGATTTGGCTTATTTTCACTAATTTTTTTCATTTTTGCATTATTTTGTTTGGGTTTTCATAGGAAAAATGGCAGGGAAGTAATCTACAACGGATCTTGCGTGCTCGAGTTCCATGGAATCTGTTCGCTTATAAGTGACGAATCATGCTGGGCTACTTTCGGTGAGAAATGAGACTGTTGCATTTACAATTATTTATAATTCTTAATTCGTCCGTTCAGGCTTCCAAGAGCACATGTATTCCACTACCGTGTCGCTCCTCTGCCTCTCATTTGCCTATCGATACTATAACCTGAACAATCAGCAGAAAGCCAGACAGAAGGCAATAAAATTCCCTGAGTTTTATGCAACTCTATGCCTTTCAGGTAATTGTCATCGTCACTATTGCAATAGTACTGGCTCACTCGCATCTGATTCCCTTCTCGTACTATGCCGTTTCGAATGCCAGGTATAGTTTGAATTTTGAGATTACGAGGAGCCTTGTTTACCACCGTAATATCAGAAGACAACCCGAGTACATGGACGCCTACAAACATCATCGAGACCAGACAAGGACGGCGCCTGACATCTCGACTTGTCTCGGTGAGCATGCCTGATCTAATGGTCAAGTCAACATCTTATTGGTTTGCACGCAACGCGTTTCGATGATGTATTATTCGTTGTTTATCTGTAGGTACTCTCATGCGCAGAAAGAACATCATGAGACTCATTTTCCGCGTGCAAAGAACCGCCCTTTCAGGCCTGATCTATCTGCCTGACCTATTCACCTTCTGCGTGCTAAACTACAGCATGATGTCAGTAGTCGTCTGCCTCATTGCCATAGTCCTTCTGCGAGGGCGAACCATCAAGAGATTTGTGCAATTTGAGGTAAGAATTGCATGAAAGTACTTGAAAGAATGCATTTTCTAGCTTACAATGAGCACGAATACCCGATCGCATCAGAGGACGCTCAGTCAGGTTTCTTATTTTCGAAATTATAAACGATAAAAAATTCAAAGGCGCTGAACGTCCAGCTTGCCGCCTCATCATTGTTCTTCATAGGCTGCACGATTTTCTCCATCAATCTCGCAATCGAAAACTCGCCTGACATAGCGTTTATTTCCGTCCCGGTTAGGCATCAGATTCGAATAATTTATGAGAGGAATCGCGAGAGAATCGACCATTCAAGGGGGGTCCGCGGAAGTAGAAACCTAAGCCTACCTGAAAAGAACAGGGAGGGTACTTTGAACGATGCTCTATCGAACTACGCTTGCCGAATTTTCATATCGGCCCTCATTCCGGGATTATCAACGCTCGGAGCGGTCGTTCCAAGGGGGTTGTCCCTTGACTATGCTTCATGAAAAATATCATAACTCGGCTTAAAATAAAGATAAACACTTTTTCGAAAAACAGTTGGGTAGAGAAGATCTTGGATAACAATTCATCAGTTGACGTCATCATTCCTAGTCCACGCGCTGATGCGGGGCGGTCGGATTTCCGAAAATGTGCTGTAACTTTTCAAAACGGAAGTAGCCCAACAAACGACTGTGCGGCTTTTGTAGGCCGTATATGTATGAAGAAACCCTGAAAAAATTAGACCGATCGAGAGTTGGGAAAAAATAAAGCGCTGGTTTTAGTGGGGCACACTCAGGGTCGTCATCATAAATCATCACTTTCAATCCTTCCATTTGCTCCCACAAAGGCCAAAATTGATTGAAAATAACCAAAA
>LS532022.1:1580413-1601218 GCA_900490775.1 Pristionchus maxplancki | reverse complement strand
GGTGTGAAAACGTGGTGTGCGGGGAAAAGCTGTATCCATCAAATTGGAATGCTACATTTGACTTTTTCAGACCTGAATTCACAGAATATCACCAAAGAAAAGGCTCAACCATGCAAATGCACTAATTTTGATGAATGCACCATACACACCACGTTTTCACACCACCAAAATGCCATTTTACCGTACCCGAGTTCTAGGGTTTAGAAGAGCCCTATCAAAAAACTAAGAAAACACATTTTAGGTAATCACCGCGAGGACTTATACTCCAAAAATGGCGACTTTTTATCAACTCTGACGGATTTGCCAGCCCTTAGTCGATTTCACGCTAAAATAGTGTAAAATAGCGTGGGTGTATCGTTTTGCTCATGCTTGACGGTATCAGAACATGGTAATGATCAATCTGCTCGCTGTCTCACTTCGCAAGGCTCTTTCGTCCATCAGAGAAGCGAGATAGCATACGGAATGAAGAGAGTCAGCGCAATCGTATTGTTTTATTGCCTTTTAGTTCTCCCACAAGTTCTCCCAAGGCCGAGATTTTATGGTTTAAAAAAAATTTGATTTGGTGAAACAGACCAATGACGCCCATTGAAGGGATTGATTGAAGAAAATATGATTTGTTATCGCCTCTGGGCAATGCAGAAATCACTTTTTTGGGCATAAGAAGAGTAACAACATGGAATGTTTCCATAACAGCCATCGGGCGAATGAATAGCCATATTCGTCATTTTGAAGCATCACGAGCCTGCTACTTCCTGTGTTGTGGATAACGTGGCTAGAATAATATGTTTGATATGTGTGAATAGCAATATCCCGATCCCTATAAACATTTGGGGAAGCATAACATGACGGGCGAAACAATGATCAGAAAAAGATAGATAGAAAGCGTGTGAAGAGACGGTGAGACATAGCCCACGCCAAGAGGCCAAAGCTCGAGGCAAGGGCGGGCCCCTATTTAGGCTGCGACCGTCGGGCGTGACGTACCCGTTGCCCACACTTGTTTTCTTATTTTCAAGCTGAATATTTAATTTCAGGATGCGCCTCATACTCGTTCTCCTGCTCGTCTCAGCATTCGCATACGCGGAACCTCATGCATACCACTTTCTCCTCAAAAACATGTGCCCACAGGCTATTATGGTGAGCAAACGCTTGTTCTGCACTTTTGCGCAGTTAAGCCAGAGACCTTCTTTGACAAGCGGATAATATCTACCTGACGAGAGAGGGAGCGCGCGCGCATTTCGAATGCTCTCTCACAGGTCGAAGTGCATGTGCCTGGCGAGAACACGACGTACGCGATCGAGTCTCACGGCCATAGGAAGGCCGAAGTGCTGAGCAAGCACAGGTACGAATCTGGCGCCAATTAACATGGATCGACTGCTCGACCGACCTTACTGGGGTCATAATCGCCAATTGCGCGCAGGTCCGCGAACTTCACCAATGGCGCTGCTGGTCGGGTCAAGGCCGCCTTCCGCTTCCCCGAGCCACCGAGAGAGGTTACGGGCTACGCGCTGATTGCCGACGGCGGATTCGACGTGGCCTCCATGCGCATCGTGCCGCAGTGAGCATTTTTTAAAAAAATTCTACATCCAGCGTGTAAGTACAACGAAAAGTGAGGCCTTCAAGCCGATACAATGCCATTTTCTCATCATCTTTCGCTATTTATTGGTACTTCCGACCCCCTTCACTCGACGATGCTTCAGGGCGCCCGGACTAACGCTCACTTACGCGAATGGCACATTTACTGCTCAGGCTGGCGACATGATGATTCCGGGCAGGGTGGGCCATATATATATATAGTCTCGGAGAAATTTGAGGATTTATGAGAAGGTTTGAACATGGCTCCTCTTTCAGAACCATGCAAGTTCATTCGCCACTGCCTTCGAGATTATCTTCTGCGTGGAAACCGATTGAGATCAATGACAACAACGATACAATCCGAGTCGTGATAAAATTATTGCATTCGTTGATCCCTGTTTGATCGAGAAAAGTGTTTGTTACGAAAAAATGATAACCCAACTCATTATTACATCTGTTTTCATCGACCACCGCAGAGAGAATTCTCCCTGAAACTCGTAGGACTCGCTGAGGAATACGGAATGCGGTTTTACTTTATTTTATAAGCATCCTTTATCCAATAAAAGGGGTACAAAAGGGACGACTCAGCAGAAATTCCGATCTTGTGGCATACGATTAATGGTGGATACGTCTCAAGTATCAAAGCGTCAAGTAATATATATATATATATCCTTAAAAACAATATCGACTGCCTCCTATTGACCCTGATATCCCATGATGTTCATGTACACAGCGGCTCCTCGATAAAGTTATTATCTACATGCATTGCAACGCTTCGTGTCGAAACAAATTCCTTGCAAACTCGTCAATATTACTGATTTCGTTTATCGATTTCCGACAAGAGAAAATGAACTAGTTCCAGAACCTCCTCAAATCTCCGAAGTAGGCTTCGCTGAGCGACTCGAACTGCGGAGGTTGGAAGGCATCGTGCACTCTCGTTGATCCCCTGAAGCACAGATCTTTGCTGCTTTGCTGTGGTCATACGCTATGTCTGATGGCTTGGCATGAAAAACTACTCTTTTCTGTCAGCACGCACTCTCGCCTCTCTGACTGGTGAGATATCACGCGAATTGAAGGGACTATTTATTCCCTAATACACATGTACCAGAGATGATCCCATTGCTCTCAAGACTAGTCAGCTCACTCTCACCTGATCTTGGCTAGTAGTACGGCAGCCTTTAGCCTCAGCCGAGGATGATTGTAAAGTAGACAACTGAGAAGGAAGGCCGATGTCGTAGTGAACCCCTTCAATCAGGCTCACGATTTGAACAGAAACAAAGAAAGCACCGTGATGTAGAGCAACTCCAACACGTGGTGTGACATAGCGAAGAGAAGTGGAACGCAAACGTGATTTTCGTCTATTGTGTAGCACGTGAGCAGTATGACTCCATTGAAGGTATTCTACAAATTTGGTTTTGTATTGATTTGGAAAAAAGTTCAACTTTTGTGATGAACGTAATGAGGTAGGCTCGCTGCATCGTAATGGCTAGCTGGTAGGCCTCTTTCACCTGAGAATCATCAGGTTTGCACGCAGAAAACTCGTTTTCCGTACCTGATACTGCGCGTTCAAGGACGATTTCCCGTACAACTCAACGAATCTTCGACCACAATACTTCACGGCCGCTCTGTTCATCTGATGCGCATGTTGACAAATTCGGCGAACAATTTCGACCCGAGATTAGCACTAGAGTGCGAAATGCGGGCAATCGTCTCTTTATTTTGCGCGCTCTCACGCCCGGTCAACCGGTGAGAGAGTGCGCGGAATGAAGAGACGATTGCCCGTATTTCGCACTCCAATTAGCACACTCTTTAGCGGGTTCTCACCGCCAGGGAGCACATCTCGAACGAGCACACAACCAGTGCGAGCACGATGTGGAGATTGGCTGAACACTTATCTCAGAATTGTCGAAGTTTGATTTTCGAAAATCAGAAATAACGACCTTCCGTGATGCACCACAGCACGTACGCGGCGACTAACGACAGCACTGTCAGGGGCAGCCACAGCTTGCGGTTCCAGCCCGACACGTGGTACGCTGTGAAGGATTGTGGAGTACTAGTGGCGATTAATCATCACTCTTATCTTGATTGGATCAAGAGGTAAGTCACTAACCTGCAGGGTTGATGGAGGAGAGGATGCGCTCGGATGCAATCATTGTTTCGAAGCACTCGCAGACCAGCTGCGAGCTGACACTCGCGTCAATGATGTAGCTGCGCAGCGCTGAAAATTAGAGCTCGAAATTCGAGTCGCCGTCTCGTCATTTTGCTCACTCTCTCGCCCGGTCAACAGGGAGAATGAAGAGACTCGTATTCGAGCTCTACGGAAAATGGACTACCTTCGAATTTGAACCCTTTCTTCCGTTTTTTTTCTCAGAAATGCAAGTGCAAGTGCAGAAAAAAAGCTCACGCGGGTCCCTCCGGGTGGTTGGCAGCGCATCTACAGTCGTGTTCAGCGCATACATTGCACCGTGGGCGGCGAATTGCACCATGTAGCTCGCGCCCCAGACCGTCAGTAGGTATCTGAATGCGATTTCGTGCTTGTTTTATACGTTGAGTGGCGCAAATTTCGAAAAGATCTCTCTAAAAAGTTATAATTCGCTCACTTGCAGTTGCAGTGCAACTGGCTCTTTCGAACCACTACAATCAAGAAGATTGCCGTGAGAAAGTAGAGGCAATGAAGGCACAATCCAAAGTTGTTGAAGAGAACAAAACTTGTCGGCAGCATGACTGTGAGTAAGTAAGAGTGACTGCCGTAGTCGTTCTGTCATTCAGATGGGAAAGGTTGTAACGCGCATAACATTATGAGAACGTAAGATAGAGGCAGTGTGGTCGTTGGGCTTTTCTATTGCGATGGTGATAAGAAATCCCACGAAAACAATGAATTATGTATCTACAACGGTTGCACACTGCGAATATTTGTATTTTCGATATACAAGTAAGAATAACAAGCGATACAAATTATGGCACTAATGAACTTGTAGTTGGCATAATTTATTGGGTAGTAAATATGAAACCGCCAAATTGTAAAATAGGGAATGGCTTTATTTTCATTGATCGCATCAAAATTTCGTTGTCATTTCATTCCTGGGTATTTGGTTGTTGGCAGCGCTCAGGTGGACGCTCGAAACCCTCAAGTTGCGAGCAGGAGTAAATTTACGGACGAGAATACTGAAAAATAGATATTCTTCGCGATAAAAGTGATTTTAAAAAGTGTAAAATGTGCCATACTTTCGCATCTCTCCCGACGTCGCTAGGAAGCAGATCGGATACACAGCAGCGATTGATAAATTCAGTAAGTTCTCAGTGTACGCAATATCGAAAGCATCGAATAGTCCGCCGGGGCTCGCGAATGACATGGCGAACACGGATAGGATCGAGGTCTGCACGTGGTTGTTGTTATTGTTGTTGTTGTTGTTGTTGTTGTTGTTGTTGTTGTTATTTTATCGAAAGCAAACTCACAGCGTAGAGTACAAACACGATGACGCTCTGCCGTAGCAGCTGAATCTGCGTGATGGGCGACTTGCGGTTGACATTTCGCATGGCCAGTCGTTGCCGCCTTCAAAAGTTGCACGTTTTCATGCTTCCGGAAGCGATCATACCGAAGAAATATGAAAATGAGCAAGTACAGCACTAAGACAACGACGGCACACGTGTAGCTCAGATAGACGAGACAGTTGAGCAGTATAATGAGCACTTCATTGTAGAGATTGGCGCACTGGTTCCGGTAGATTTTCAGCTGTAATTTGTGAAGTTTCGATTTTAAAAAATTGCAGAGCTTCTTACCTTTTCGTCATAGGCAAACTGGCATTTGAAAACGTAGAATAAAACAGGAATTGCTGCGGTACAAAGCCATACAAGAGCACAAGAAAGTGCCGTTTGCAGCCTGCATTTTGCAGATTATAATTTTAAATTTTTTTGTAAAACCCTTGATAATGTGAAGACAATCGAGCATCTTCAGGTGGCCTGGTAACCGCCAGAAATCGATTGATGGCAATGAGTACGGAGAAGAAAAGGACACCTGAAAAAAGAACGTAAAAATCGATAATGCGCATTCGCATTACCGTAATCGGCGAACACGGTGGCATTGAAGATGAGCAGTTCATACTGCGATGAGAAGTAGTTGGTCGGCTGCAAATTTGCATTAATCTTGTACATTTTTCGTGGTGTCACGGACCCTTCTCTCACTATCATACTGCATGACATAATAGGGAATGATGAATGCCAGCTCAATAATCGCTTTCAGAGAAGTGCACACGATTAGGTTGGACAGAACAATGTAGAAATGGTTCTGGAAAGAGCTCTTCCTAGCAATCAATAAGCTATTAAAACGCGTTCTCTGTAAGAACGGGAAGGGGGTGGCACAAGGATTCAAAATGGTCGGATCGAGCTGAAATTTTTTGTGGGGAGTGCCTATGGGTCGGGAATGCTTCCCTGAAAATATTAGGTCGATTGATCAACTTTTTGACCTACCAAAAAATTTCATGATTTGCCCTCATGCAATACACTATTCGATAGAGCATCAAAAGTTATGTCTGAAGCTATATTTTCGGATTAAATCTGCATGAGCTATGCATGAAAATGTGCATTTTTATGTGGTTTTTGATTTTTTACATACGCTGTTTCCTAAGAGTCGAGCAAATCGGGTAGGGGCTGGCACAGTCAAAAAGGGTCGATTCTCTGTAACTGTTGGATTTGGGGTTCTCAAGGGTGCTGATGACGATGGGCATACTCATTTTCCATATTGAGCCTCCGCTGGCTCCAGATGACGTCACGTCGAAATCGGTTTTTCATTGATCTCTCCCCTCACGAAAGCGCTAAAATTTTGAAAAAATGGCTACAGGGGTAGAATTTGACGGAGAAAACGCCTGCCTAATTCATTTTTCATAATTTTGAATAATGAAAGAGAAAAATCGATAATTTCGCTTTGCAATTATAGAGCTTAGCAACCTACATAGATCGATGCGCCATGACGAGAGGATTCGAAATCTATATTTTCATCGAAATCGAGCATGCGGTTATGCAATGGGAAAGCTCTGAATGCTGCTAAATCGTCAGAAAACGCTGCCCGCCTCTCCCTTCCCTTGTCCTGTCAGTTCCCCATCTCTGCGCTCTCTCGTTCCGACACACTCTCTCGCCAAGGGAAGGGATGGGAACCGCACGCGATCGAGGGAAGGGAGAGACGGGCAGCGTTTTCTGACGATTTCGCAGCATTCAGAGCTTTCCCATTGCACAACCGCATGCTCGATTTCGATGAAAATATAGATTTCGAATCCTCTCGTCATGGCGCGTCGATCTATGTAGGTTGCTAAGCTCTATAATTGCATAGCGAAATTATCGATTTTTCTCTTTCATTTTTCAAAATTATCAAAAATGAATTTGACAGGCGCTTTCTCCGTCCAATTCTACCCCCGTAGTCATTTTTTCAAAATATTAGCTCTTTCGTGAGGGGAGTAATCAATGAAAACCCGATTTCGACATGACGTCATCTGGAGCCAACGGAGGCTCAATATGGAAAATTAGTATGTCCATCGTCATCAGCACCCTCGAGAACCCCAAAACCCGGAGTTTCAGGGAATTGACCTTTTTGAGCTGTGCCAGCCCTTGCTCGACTCTTAGGAAAACGGCGTCATATCAAAGAAGCCATTTGTGTAAAAAGTGTTTATGATTTTTGGATTCCTCGTTCAATTTAGAATTTTTCAGTATTTTTTTAAATTATCGAAATCGGTCGTGTAATTAGTCAAATAAGCGATCTAGTAGCGCGCATTTATCGACGCAGGTTCGATGCCGCCTCCCTGCATGATTTTTGCCAGCCTAATTCATGCTCCAAATGATGGGTAATCGTCATGTAATCACTTCCCATACGTTTTCACATCATGTTTACCTCGTTCCAGGTGCTATACCAATCTCAGCCCTAGTCAACCATTTTTCACATAAGGGCCCCCCTTTGGGTTGCTGTGTCAGTTCGCAACCAAAGGGGGGACCCTTATGTGAAAAACGAGGTACGGATCAAGCTCTGAAAAGTGGCCAAAACATGAGCAAAACAACGTGTAAGTATACGGAAAGTAAATACATGACAATTACCCATCATTTGGAGCATGAATTAGGCTGGCAAAAATCATGCAGGGAGGCGGCGTCGAACATGCGTCGACAAATGTGCGCTACTAGATCGCTTATTTGACTAATTACACGACCGATTTTGATAATTTAAGAAATACAAAAAAATTCTAAATTGAACGAGGAATCCAAAAATCATAAACACTTTTTACACAAATGGCTTCATTGATATGTAAAATTTAAAAAAAACCACATAAAAATGCACATTTTCATGCATAGCTCATGCAGAATTAATCCAAAATGGACGAAAATATAGCATCAGACATAACTTTTGATGCTCTATCGAATGGTGTATTGCATGAGGGCAAATCATGAAATTTTTTGGTATGTCAAAAAGTTGATCATTCGACCTAATATTTTCAGGGAAGCATTCCCGACCCATAGGCACTCCCCACAAAAAATTTCAGCTCGATCCGACCATTTTGAATCCTTGTGCCACCCCCTGTAGGAGACCGTCCCGCTCTTACAGAGAACGCGTTTTAAGACCTTCACTAGTCGTCTCCACCCAATCGCTAGAATAACGATGATTAGAAGGTTAGAGAAAACGACAAATACGCCAAATATCGACTCGAGTAAAAGAAGGGCGAGATATTTTCCAGTGTCGCGAACAATCACAATTCCGGTTTGTTTGCCGTTTCCAGATAAATCTACTTTTAAAAACTTTTAAAACTAGCAATTAAAATGAAAATTACCTGAATTGACGAATACCATGAAATAACGTGTGAAAACTCTCAGTTTTGCCTCCAGTCAAGCAAGAAAATGCAGCTGTTTCGCCAGTTCTAGGCGAGAAAACGTTTGGTGCTGAATATGACGACGTCGCCGAATGACTACAGTGCCTGCGTACTTCACATGAATACGTGGACGAATTTATCAATAGTTACAGTTGCAATGTCAGAAAATCATAATATTTATTCAAATACAATAATCTCATTGCTACGGGCTAATCTCGTTCCTCCCGATTCTATTATTGTTGCTGCTCGATCTAATGCTCGACACCCAGGAGCTTCGAGGGATGAACTTCCTTGCGAGTATGCTGGAATGACTGTCATTTTGTTAACGAAAATGTCTGAAAAGAATAAACAAATAAACCTCCTCATTTCGCCCGAAGAGGTCAAGAAACAGATTGGATACACAGCGGCGATAGAAAGATTCAGTAAATTCTCGACGTAAGCGAAATCGAATGCGTCAGAATCTGGACTCCTTGGAAATAACGACATAGCAAATACAGAGAGAATGGAAGCCTGTAATTCGAATTCTGATTTCTTCAATATTCTCCGCGTACCGCATACAAAACGAATACAATTACACTCTGCTTCAGTAGCTGCATTTGTGCTTTAGGAAGAGTTGTCTTCTTGTCAATTATCTTCAATTTAAGGCGTTGTCTTCTGAGAATTGAACAATCGTGGTTCGAAAATGAATACTTTTCTAACCTTAGCGATAAAAGAATTAGCAGATACAACACTAAAACGACAATTGCGCATGCGTAGCTTAGGTAAATAAGAGAATCGAAAAGAATAATCAACACCTCGTCATAGAGTTTGATGCACTTGTTTCGGTAGATTGCCAGCTGTAATATTGGAAAAAAACTCATCTGCCTATGTCAAATTCGAACACTTGTAAGCTTCAATCTCTTTCATCTATACCTTCACATCGTAGGCTAGCTGGCATTCGAAGAAAAAGAACATAACAGGAATGAGGGCTGAACACACCCATACGAGTGCGCAAGAGAGCCCTGTCTTTAGTCTGTAATATTTTGCTTGTCGAAATAAATTTGATGCACTGCACCCTTGATGCTCTAGTGGAATCCTCGAATCTTCTGGAGCTCTTCTTACAGTGATAAACCGATTGATCGCTATAAGAACAGAAAAGAAGAGAACACCTTGAAAACAGATTTAAATTCAAAATCAAATTTGAAGATACCGTAATCAGCAAACACGGACACGTTAAAGATGAAAAACTCGTATTGAGTACTGAACAAGTGGCGTATGGTTTCAGGCTGTAATAATTAAATTGGCATGCCGATTGAGGAGCACAAACTGACCGTTTTCGCGTCAATACTTCCTTGCAAGACATAGTAGGGCACGATGAACGCAAATTCAACGAAAGTTCAATGTAGAAATGATTCTGCATTCAACTTATTAACCATTGTAGATGAACTTCCTCAAACCTTCATCAGTCTTCTCCAACCCAGGATCAGAACAATGATCACAATCAGGTTCGATAACCCAACAATCAAGCCAAACATCGACTCAATCAGGAGTAGGCCCAGATATTTGCCAGTAATTCGGATGACAACCGCACCGGTATCCTTGCCATCGTGTTTTAAATCTGCACGAATCTCTAGAATAACAACGATCATTGCGAAATATGTTACCGGAATAGGTGAACACCATGATTGAAGAAGCACCGTTGACTAATACACTTCGATCCGTCCGATTTCGACTAGCAAGGTGCGCCGGTTCTGTTCCTTCCACGTGTCCCCATGGTTGGCCAGATAGAGTTAGGAAGTGGGGAAAGTGGAGAGATTCGTAAGATCCGTTGAAAAACGAGAGAAACACCTGTTGTTGTTGAGATTTTGTGCGAGAACAGGGTTTCACTAGTAGACTGATATGTGCAAGTCACATGCTGACGGCAGAATCGAATACTTTATTTACAAAAACGGAACAAAAATAAATGTTTATCATTGATATCAGAATGGTAATGACCACGTTTCACTCATTCGCGGAGGTGAATTCCTTCACAATTGTTGTCTTTACGACAGATGGCGCGTTGCAGATCATTCGTTGAACGTTGTTGGGAAGAGCCGACCGATACCTGGATGGCTTTGCTCAGCTTCGATGTTTGGAATTCTTCTCTAATCAACTGACCCTTGAATGAAGAAGAGCACCAGGAAAGGGTCAATCAACGGGAAAAGCTGAGTCGATGCAAGAGCGATAGTTCCAAATGAGCCAGCGGGATATTCTAGAATTCGTGAAAAAATTGAACAGTTAAAAACTCACGGAACACAAGCGGAACAACGTAAATAAGTGCAATGGGAATGTACGAGGTACAAGTAGGGATTATTGTCTGAGTTTTGAAGTTTCTCTCTTTTCGCTGGAGACCAGTCGAACCTGCCATAGCAGCGCTCTGAATAACTGTCGTTGAAGAAAACGCGCTTTGGTGCTCATTGAAGCCCTGTGAAATTGATGTTTTACCATGATAAATAAAATGCTTACGTCGTTGATCTTATCACTTGCACAATTTTGACGAGACAAAAGCCAATTATTATTCCGCAACACGAGAAGATTGAGATGAGCACAAGCATGATGACTAACGCATCGGTCTGCCATTCCTTGTCTCCGTTAGCATTCAACACCTCAACGTTCTCATTTGATGCTGATCACGGGATTATAATGAAACGGGATTATAATAATGGCTTGGAAAGAAAAGACTCTCTTCATTCTGCACGCTCTCTCGCCTCTCTGACCGGTGAGAGAGTACGCGAAATGAAGAGACGATTTCTTGCGTGTTCGCACCCAGTACACGATAGCCATGTAGCCGCCGCGCTCTGGATTTTTGAGGTCGATAGAGTAGTGATCCTGATCAGAATAGATAACTTGCCGAGCTATGCGGGCAATAGACCTGTAAGATAGGCGCAAATGATGTTCTGGACACCGTAGAAGGGCCCCAACCGATGAGACCGTCGGCAGTGATTGAACCTGAAATACGAATTTAAAAGATGCATCATAAAGATTCGAAAGAAGAAAGAAAGAGAAGGATTCGAACCAACGAATAGCAGATCCACAATGATGGCTAGCGTTATCCAGTTCCTCCAGGGATTTTTTTGCATTCCATCGAGCCAGGGCGGTCTGGAAGCCTACCCATGTAATTTTGTTGTGAAAAATTGAGAAAAAAAGAAGAGAGCTCACTGGCATAGGATCACGAATCGATAAACGTAGTGAAAAGTGATCAGAATGAATGTTTGGTAGAAGAAAAACACCCAACAGGTTACTGAACTTGGATTTAATTGCTGAAGTAACATGCAAAAACTTACAAGCAAGAACTCCAACAGCCGTGGGATCATGAATAAATCGATAGCTCCAGAAGATGTAGCCGAATTCAGTCATGTGGATTGCCTTGTTTGGATTTCTGTCAAGGCGAAAATATAAATAAACATTACTGGAATGATTGCCGCGTGCACAAGGGAGATAATAACATCAACTACAGCGAAGCTCATCAATAAGATACGATATGGACCGACCTGACTTTTATCTTTTATCCGACCCAAATGATCACTGACATGCTTGACGTTTATTATGCTGAGAATGTAAATCAGAGATACGTTGAATATGCAGGAAAGAACAGCGGTTGTGACCGAATACACCTCAACATTACACGAAATGCGGCAGATAAAGTAAGTGATGATACGTTGTAGATGTCTTCACTGTTCTTCAGCTCCATGCCGAGATTTGGCGTCGGAGTAGGGTTTGCCTCGAACTAACGTGTAGATGAGCCAAGAGTGGCTTGATAGGTCTACCTTATTCGACCATACTCGGTGATCCGATGCGAGCACAAACGTAAGAGGTGGCGCTCCTACAATAACAAACTAGTCACGAAATGAGTGGCTAATTGGTTACTCCATGATTCATCTGGTCTCAAAAAGACGGTGATCAAACAGAACATGTCATCGTAAATGATGGATACGATCGTTTTTTTTCTTCTTTTAAAAAATTACTCGATTCGTTTCTTCGGGGTACATTGCTAAAAGCTCTCGGTAACTGGACCATTTGACTGCCCGATTTATATATTACACATTGCGGTTAAAAACAATTCAAACAACCCTTGAATGCACCATAGAACAAATTATCGGCAGATGTGTCAGTGCATCTGAAAAGAAGCTGTGACATTTTACGAATCTTTTGGAGTTATGAACGCAAAAGGCGATTCGTTCAGCTGTTGTCTTGGAAAATCAGCTTCCTTTCTACAATCACGGTAAATTTGTTCAACCTAATCAATAACAAGCAACCGTTCTCATTTCTTGGACATGCAGCAGTGATCGAACTGCTTTTCGGGGATTGACCAAAGAAACGGGTCCGAATAATCAACATCTCTCAGTAAATTGAAACTTTCAATCTACGATCCGCTAACGATGTCTCTTCATCTGCAATTACCAAGTTCTTTGAGTTGGCATTTCGCACGGAGTCTTCAAAATGCAATGTTTCACCTGCTACTGTGATCATTCAGAGAGATGACCTTATTTTCCCAGTCATCAAATTGCCATTATACAATTGCTGCATCGGATCCGCCGTAACCAGTAACATTTTCAAAGGACACGTCGCTTGCCACGATCTTTCTACCCGTCACTAGGCACGAATTACACCTTTGGCCTTAGACAAATTATACACCTGCCCCACTTCCCGTGTTTCTCTCTTGAGCAGCGAAGGCGGTGATTTGGGGCAAGCTCAATATTTCGATTTCTTCGCTTTTCGATGTCTGCCCAGCAATGCGAGTTGCTGCGTCAGCTCTCGTCCAGTGTCGCCTATCAAGTTCTCATCTCGGTCAAGGGTGTTCTTTGTGTGCTGGGAGCAGTTGGAATTTGCTATCAATGGCGTACTCAAGTAATCATTGTCGATTTCATCATCGTATTTCGTAATTTCGTAATGTTTCAAAACTTTTCAGGGAGTGCGGTTTCTCGTTCACGATAACACCAAAGTATTATTCACCTTTTACTATCTTCTGAATTTCTTCGTTGCGACTGACTCTGCGTTTACCTACTTTTTCGAGTTCATTCGGTTCAATTTCCTCCCTTTTTACAATTTCTCATTCGATTGATTTTCAGGCTCCGACTGGACTGTTTCATGATGAATTTCAGCACAGTTCTGCTCACACGGTAAATAAGAGTTATTGATTACGCAAATACTTTTTCAGCGGCTTGGCAATGAGCATTGGCATTTCCGCCCATAATATCATCATGCTCATCTCGATAGAACGACTGTACTCGTCCCTCTATCCGGCAAAATTCGAGAAACAATCCAACAAAACACCCGTTTTCATTTTGTCTGTTGTCGTGGTTAGCGAGCTGGCCATTTCTTGTGGTCCAACTAACACGTAATACAGATTATCGCAACATTAGCCTTCGTAATGTCTTCCCTGTCTGATGGATTTACTCTTTTCGGACCTTATCCGGTTGCTTTCATGGAAGAGGTTACGCCAGCCAACAGCAACAGTTTTGGGGTCAGTTTCAAAATTCTTTTCTTTGTGATGACGAGCCGAATTTCAGAGAGTGCCTATTTTTGTGGGCGTCTCTAATGTGCTATCGATTTGCATATTCTGCGTAGATCTTTACTTGAATTATTTTCGAAAACCGAAAGCTGCTGTTAGCCCATCCTTGTCTATTTCTTATCAGGTATTTCTTTTTTGTCTGCGAACTCGCAGTTGCTCATGTTTCAGAGAGTTGAAAATCGGCAAATTATCAATTTTCTCTTGCCAATCGAAATTATTGAAACGGTTCTGACATTCGCAAAAAACGTAGGCATATTCTTTCACGAGACGGTAAGATTTTTAATGGGACTTATAGTTGCAATTTCATTATAGTTTGTCGACTTTTCCAAGCCGATCGACCGACTAATTTACATGGATTTATTCACGTTGCCTGTGCTATTTCCGCTCCTAATTGCCATCATCATTGAAATACGAGTGGCGAGAAAGTAACTTAGACCAGGGAGTTCAAAACAAATCGGACTTTGAGTTTCAGAGTGAAGCCTTCTGTCACCAATGCCCACGAAGAATTTGATCATTTCGAAAGCTTGAGACAGGCATGGAAATAACCATATAATATCGCATTTTCTTGATTATTTATTGACGAATGTGATTAGTGATGTGAGTAATATTTGCCGGTATTAATAAATAAATGTTATGCATCAACCATTGATGATATTTGCGACGGTGACAGAATGAGAACCATCGAAGTGGATGGAGTGGAGGCGATAAATGCTCTCTGGAGAATCCGTGGAAGTGCTGACTGGTAGCTGAAAAAAGATTGAAAACATAAAGAAAAATTGAACAAAAACTTGAGTTTGATGCACTCTCGTCCGTTCGAGTGATGAGGGTGTGTGTGAAAAAAGAAACGGTATATCATACCCCTGAATGAAGAAGAGTACCAGGAATGGGTCAATAATCGGGAAAATCTGTGACATCATCAGCGAGATCGTGCCAAGCCCGACGAACGGGTACTCTGAATGTCATTCTCATTTATGGACCCCAAAGTAGGGTACGAGTCAGTAGTGGGACGAGAAAGATGAAGGCGATGGGTATGTAGGAGAATACGGTTGGGAAGAAGGTCTGAACAGTTTTCGTTCATGATCTCTCTGCTCGGTAAGCTCGCCTGCCATAGAAGCGCCCTGAAAAGTTGGCGCTGCAGAAATCGCGTCTTTGGACTCATGGAAAACCTGGAATTGTTGATTAATTTCGAGGGAATTGATTGGAAGTTTGAGTAAAAGAGAGGCGATACCCTTTCGGACTCATCGCTTGTACAATTTGCGTGAGACAATATACGATGGTCGCGCCACAGAGAACATGCAACGATATTAGTCCGCCAATGTACTTGATCGCATGGTACTGCCACTCCTTCTCTCCATCAGCATTGAGCACCTGCAGTGGTTCATTTTTTAATGACCTCATCATCTCAAAACTACCCAGTAAATAATAGCCATATGGCCGGCGCGCTCTGGCTCGAATAGATCGACATCGTAGTATTCTTTCACTGCAGGGCCGAATGATGCGCGCGACTGGTCAGAGGCGCTCCAGCCGGCGTTGATGGTGGAGGCGGTTGCACCTGAAATGGGACGCTGTCGCTGAGGAAAAAGACGACGAAAATTCCATTTTTTTGCCATTTTCTGTATATTTACGAACTGGAAAGACAGAGTCTCACCACAGAACAGTACGTACAACACCACAGCAAGCGATAGCCAGTTGCGCCAGGGATTCTTCTGCATTTTGTCAAGCCAGGGTGGGCTGAATAATGGGAATTTGTAAGTTAGAATGGTTATTGAAGCGCCTCACTTGCACAGAACCACGAATCGATACACGTAGTGGTAAGCGAGCAGGAGGAACGTTTGATAGAAGAGCACGGCCCATAATGTGCCTGAGAATTGTTTTTGTTTTTTTGTTCTTGGTATTTTTAACGGTCAACACGAAAAGGCGGACAAAAGTTGCTCCCTATTGCCGTCGGGAAGTGGATGAAGCGATAGCCCCAGAAGACGTAGCCGAACTCGGTCATGTGGATGGCCTGTAACTACATCTACAACGAAAAAATGGATAAAATTGTATTTTTTCCAAAAAATAGCGCTTTTTCTCACTGGAATCGTGACGTAGTGGACGATGGAAATAACGACGTCGACAAATGCGAAGCTCAACAGCAACCACCGATAGGCTCCGACCTGAACGGCACTTGACTCTTTCATTTTGCAAGGCTCTCTCGTCGAACAAAAGAAACTGACATGATGGACTTTGGTGACCAGCAAAATGTAGATCAGATAAATGTTGAACGAACACGATGATATTGTCGTTGTAGTGGAAAAGGTCTAAAAAAAGACTTAAATCTTATTTTTTGTAAAAACGAATTTCGAAAATCATGCCCACATGATAGAGGTCCTCGCTCACTAAATTCGTGATCATGCTGAAGGCGCCTACTGTAGAATGACTGTCTTTGACGGCAGAGGCGCTGGTTAATTAAGGACATGCAGCAACGAAAACATCACTACGATCATTGAAGCGTAGTGATGTTTTCAGTACGAAGAGAGAAGATCATCAACTAATCAGCAAATAGAAGAATGTTGATGAGGTTTGACGTAACCGAACACATTCACAAATGAATATTAATTTTTATTGTCTCATTGACAAAGTTGCAACCGTATTTGTTACGACGCCGTGGTCGAGGCGACGCCCAATGCGATTTATCGTAACGTACCGCCTCCTCCAAGACGGGTGCGCAGCGGCGGAGCGCGGAGGGTCGCCCAAGGTCGCCCCGACTTTGAGGGAGCTTTTGACCCCTTCAAAATGTGTAGTTTTCTGGCTATTTTTGGCAATGGCCTCCTCTAATCGAGCTCTCATTTATGGCGTTCCTCCTTCTGTCTTACAGTACACCGGCACACGCTACCGTACCCATGGAGTCGTCTCTTTATGTATCAAATGTTGTTCAATGTTGTCAATGAACATTTTTATCTGAAGACAAATTAACAAGGTAACACCTTTTCATGACTGATTTATCGACTTTCAGGTGATCTACCGTGCAAAGATTTTTCTTGTTGTGACTTATCTACCAATGTAATGCAAGCTCATTGATTTAGACTCTCTTTTTCAGCATGGTGAACATAAAAGATGAAATAAACAAATTTTTTAGGGTTTCAGAGTGAAGCCTTCTGTCACCACTGCCCACGACGAATTTGATCATTTCGAAAGCTTGCGACAAGCATGGAAATAACCATATCACATTATTTTGTCATCGGTTACACCGCATTTCTTAATTATTTATTGACGATTGTGATCAAGGATTAATATTTGCCGGTATTAATAAATAAATGTTATGCATCAACCATTGATGATATTTGCGACGGTGACAGATTGTGAACCAATGAAGTGGATGGAGTGGAGGCAATGAATGCTCTCTGGAGAATCCGTGGAAGTGCTGACTGATAGCTGCAAAATCAAACTGACTGAACAAAAACTTGAGTTATCTAGTTACACTCTCTACCGATCGAGTGACCAGAGAAGATGCATACCCCTGAATGAAGAAGAGCACCAGGAATGGATCAATAATCGGGAAAATCTGTGACATCATCAGCGAGATCGTACCAAGCCCGCCGAACGGGTACTCTGAACAGCCATTATCTTTTTTTGGATCATAAACATAGGCTACGAGTCAGTAGTGGAACGAGAAAGATGAAGGCGATGGGTATGTAGGAGAATACGGTTGGAAAGAACGTCTTAACAGATTTAGTTCATGATCTGTTAGGTAAGTTAAAAAACGCACCTGCCACAGAAGCGCCCTGAAAAGCTGGCGCTGCAGAAATCGAGTTTTTGGACTCATGGAAAAGCTGAAAATGGTTATTATTTTCGATATTTAATTTAATTAGAAGATTGAGTTAGAAAGAGTTGATACCCTTTCGGGCTCATCGCCTGTACAATCTGCGTGAGACAATATACGATGGTCGCTCCACAGAGAACGTGCAACGATATTAGTCCGCCAATGTACTTGATCGCATGGTACTGCCACTCCTTCTCGCCATCGGTATTTAACACCTGCAGGGAGCATTTGATCACCCTGTGCAAAAGTGGCACTACTATAGAACACCAGCCATGCCTGAAATCACGTTTCCTTCATCGCTATCCTTTTTTCAATTAACTATATTTGAAAATAAGCGTGCGGTAGACGGATGAGTCGCAGCCGGTGTTTTATAGTGCCCAAAAGTACCCAGTAAATAATAGCCATGTGCCCAGCTCGCTCCGGTTCGAACAGGTCCACGTCGTAGTATTCCTTGACTGCAGGACCGAAGGCAGCTCGAGACTGGTCAGAGGCGCTCCAGCCGGCGTTGATGGTGGACGCAGTCGCTCCTAATATTGTAGACAATATCGCTGATTAAGAATCGAGTTTTGTTGTGCTTTCCTTAGGGAATTCAGATTCTCACCACAGAATAGCACGTAAAGGATAACAGCGAGTGAAAGCCAGTTGCGCCAGGGATTCTTCTGCATTTTGTCGAGCCAGGGTGTACTGAATAATGGGAATTTGTAAGTTAGAATGGTTATTGAAGCGCCCCACTTGCACAGGACCACGAATCGATACACGTAATGATAAGCCAGGAGGAGGAACGTCTGATAGAAGAGAACGGCCCATAGCGTGCCTATGAGTTTGATTATTTTGCCTTGTTTTTGTTTTTTTTTTATCGGTTGTCACGAAAAGCGGACAAAAGTTGCTCCCTATTGCTGTCGGGAAGTGGATGAAGCGATAGCCCCAGAAGACGTAGCCGAACTCGGTCATGTGAATGGCCTGTAACTCAGGATATCTATAACGAAATTTTTTTATAAATTAATTTTATCCCCAAAAATAGCGCTTTTCCTTACAGGAATCGTGACGTAGTGGACGATGGAAATAACGACGTCGACGAATGCGAAGCTCAACAGCAACCATCGATACGCGCCGACCTGAACTCCTTCCGACTTATTTTGCAAGGCTCTCTCGTCGAACAAAAGAAACAGACATGATGGACTTTCGTGACCAGCAGAATGTAGATCAAATAGATGTTGAACGAACACGATGATATCGTTGTTGTAGTGGAAAAGGTCTGAAATATCACAATAATCTGTACTTTTGTAAAAACGAATTTCGAAAATCGTGCCCACATGATAGAGGTCCTCGCTCACTAAATTTGTGATCATTCTGAAGAGAAGGCACCTACTGTAGACTGGAAATAGATAGTCTTTGACGACACCGTCGTTGGTTAATTAAGGTTAGGCAGCAGCGAAAACATCAGTGTGATCATTACGATGCGAGAAGATCTTCAACTAATCAGCTAATAGAAGAATGTGAGGTTTGACGTAACCGTACAGATTCGCAAATGATCGTTTATTTTCGTACATGTTATCATTGCCAAAAGCAATGGCATTCGCGAATTATGAGGCTGCAATCCACCTTTGAAAAACGCTGGGAAGCGAAGAACAATAGCTAAAAGGATTTCATCATTGCGAGCCTACATTGAAGATCGCACGCTCGGATGCAAAATAACACGATTTTATTTATAAATGGGTCGATTATAGAGAAGAGCGCGACTGTGCCGAGTCCTCCGCACAGGTAGCCTCATTTCTCGATTGTACCAATTTTTGGTCTTATTTTTAAAGTGAGAATCAGTAAAAATGTAAACAAATTAACTGAAGAGAAAGGTAGTAGGAGGATGAGCGTGATCGAAATGTACGAAGTGATGAGAGGGAAGAAGGTCTGCAATTGCAATAGGAATGTGCAGTATTTCCCTATTTCCTCGTAATGATAGGAATTCGTGCAAGCTACTAATCCGTTTTTTTAATCTGAAACGTCATTGCTCCAGCAGGCTCACTTTGCAGGACTTGCTCGTGAATAGAAAGTTGGATATTTATGTTAGGTCTGTGATATGAACATCGATATATATACGGAGAATGGAATACCCACTTTCATTTTATTTCACTGTCAAGGTAGCAACGTGATGCATATCCGAGATCACTGAATAAATTAATTCTTTCTTCCTCATTGCTCCCGTGAACTATTCAGTGCGCGCTAGGCAACCGTGTGAAAAGGTTAGGAAGGTGATGAGAATGCGATAAATGCTCTCAGATATGCGGACTATAACAAGCAGTTATCAATGATCTTCGCCGGCTTCTTCAGCGATACTTTCTATCATGTGATTAATTAATTTAATTAACATTTTTAAAATATTCATTCCAGATCTCCTCATACACGACAACCATTATCTCGTGCATCAGCAATTCGTACCTTATTTATGCGATTGTTGTTACGAAAGTTAGCCATGTGAGTTGATTCTATGTGGCAATCTAATTTTTGTATTATTTTTTACCCAATATCTGGTGCAAAGGTGCGTCAAATGCAGTGGACGGTATTTCGAATTTCACTAATCTCAATTGCAGATCGGTCCGTATCGCTGGTTGTTACTCACCTTTGCCTTTGTGGATATCTGCATTTCCATCGTGCACGCGACAGTGATTCCGGTTAGGTTTCTGCCAATGAAAACTGGAATATGAACTTTCAAAAATAGAATAGTTGTGTTATTTCACATTCGCGCACACTTTGTAGCACAATATAAATGGCTTTTCAGTTCTGCCATCTCTCCGAGTTCGGGTACATCTTCTGGGGCCATCGATTCATTCACGATTCAACTGCTGCAGGGTTGTGGTCAGGTGAGTGTCTTCATTGCACACACTCTCTCACAACTCTAAGTATCGAGAGAGTGTGGTAACTGAAGAAACGATATTGATTCCGCGTAGAATAGCATCAGTAGGAGGAAGTTACGTCACTGATGCTGTGGAAAAAGTCAGAGGAGATTTTCTCCTTGGGTGGAAAAAGTCGACAAGGAGAAAAGGAGAAATTCAAAATTTTGAATT
>LS532022.1:1540212-1566787 GCA_900490775.1 Pristionchus maxplancki | reverse complement strand
TCTTCTTAGATGTGTCATCTCAAATGTCCGTCGCTCTTAGTCGATTGATTACGTTTGAGTGTTGAAGAAGTCCATCCAGCCGCCGAAGTCCTGACTTGCGTGGTTTAGAATAAACTCACGAAGCAGTCTTCTTGAACGGGGCCTTTCTTGACGGTAGATCACTTGAGTCGATGGAAATCCGTCCTGGGTCCTCCTCTTGGTCATCAGTAGATCTGTGTATTTTGTTTAAAATATAAATCAATAATTAATTAAATAATTACATGATAGAAAGTATCGCTGAAGAAGCCGGCGAATATCATTAGCTGACGACGTGTTTATGACCAATATCTAAGAATATAGCTCTCATTCTCATCTTCTCGCTATCCTTTGCGCATGGTTAGGCACTGACTAGTTCATGAGATTCTTTTCTAAGAATTAGTCTCATCGCCAGTACATAATTACGACGTCTTTTCTTTTTTTAGCTACACGACTGGACTGAAAGTTCGCCAAATTACTCGGATGTTCGAAATAATTTTCGAAATGATTTTGATATCAGCAGGGGACATTTTGCACAATTATGGAGCCTCTGAGCGCACTTGACAACGAGGAAATAAAGGCGCTCTCCGAAAAGTGCAAGCATTCAACTTCCAATTGTAGCTGTGCACCTTGCATGCTCTACAGTGCAGTTGGATTACAAATCCTAGTAGACAATGAGCATATTGAGAGGGTGAAGAAATTGTTCAGCAGTCTCGTCAAATCTGCAGACTGTCGAGCACTCGACTAGGTCAGCAGAGCTCTGGAGCTTCTGAAAAAAGAGAAACCTCGGAAGAGGCGGGAAATTTCTTCGTTGAGTAGCTAGGAGGGTGTAATGTTGGAATGGAACTTTTCAATTAGAACATTCATCTCGGAACTTTACGAACAAAAGATAGATAAACACAATACAATTCTGTTTTTTTTAAATTTAAATCAGGTTTCCCCGGAATAAATCGATGTGGTCCACTACAGGATCGTGGCACGATGTTGTTCTGTCGTCGAGCTTTTATTGTATTGAGTCGTCGATAATTTGTTTCAAGATATTCAAAATATTTTTCAAAAAAATCATTCCTTCCAGTTGTTTGTGAGCAAAAACAATTGAGATATATTCAAACGATAACACATTGATAGAAAACATAATTTAATCCCTACTACGAACTACTTTGCTCACTCAATCTTGCCTTTTGCTTGCATTCTACGATATTCTGAGGAATGAATGAGGACAGGAACGAAGAAACGGAAAAAGGCGAAGAGACAGAGATTCACCCTTCTTGCTCCACCCCTTCCTCGCCTGATCATTCCTCCATTCTCCCATTCGTGTTATTCATTCTCCCAATTGTGTATAGTGAGGGACAGAATACAGGAAAATTCCGACTCTCTTCGTTCACTCTCGCCTCTCCGATACGACACCACGGCATCTAGAAATGTGCATAGTCACGAGTAGATTCGAAATACGGGTAATCGTCCCATCCTTTTGCACACTCTCTAGCCGCTTTGACCGGCCAGAGGGGCGAGAGAGTGCGCAAAATGAAGAGACGATCGTCTCCCGTATTTCGAACTCTACTCTCGAGAGAGTGGGCGTGAAACGAAAAAGAGAAATTGAGTTTCGTCGTTTTTACACCTGTTTCTCATGTACACTCGTACACTAGCCATTTGCCCAAGCTTCAGATCCGAAATTACGTTTCACCTGTCACCTGGGAAGATGAAATTTTCGTCGCCCGGCAACAATGTAGTGATACCTCAATAACGTGCCCCAGATATGGGTGCTCGTCTCCCTCTGTTCGCGGCTCTTATCTCCTTCGTTCCACAATGCTACTCCACTCAATGCTATCAGTCGTGGGCGGGCCTGAATGCGAGGTTGCTGATCTCCCATCTATCAAATGTGTTTTAATCAAGGGGATATACGCCTTTCAGCTCGCCCGCGTATTGCAACGGTACCCTGTGTGCGATCAATTTCATATCCGGTAAAAGGACAGTTCAGGTTTGAAGTAGCTTGTTATTGTGTTGTTATTATTGTTTGTTATTGTGTTGTTATTATTGTTTTGCTTTTGCAGAACTGCATAAAGAATGTGGGAATGGGTGTCGGCTGCTTTGGCGAATCTCCTGCACGAGTGGTGTGCACTTGCAGGTGAGCCAACCTTGGAACGAATTAGTCTAAAATCGTAGTAGAGACTAATTCGTCCCTAAGTTTTTTTCCTAAATTCGTAAATTCGTTCCTAAATTCGTAAGTAACTCGATTCACGATTGACGAGAAATGAGATTCACTCAAATGATCAATCGATTGACCGGTCAATCGAGTGATAAATCAATCGAGTGATCCATTCAATCGATTGGCAATCGATTGATTCATTCGCTTGACACCCCCAATTTTCCCCCATTCACTCACTCACTTCCCTCCTCTCCACTGACAGCTATCGGTGGTATCATTCGATCATTCGATCGACGAAGTGAGAGGAAGGGAGGTCAATCGAGTGGCAAAGGGTACTCTGGCTCAATCGAGTGACGATTTGAATACTCAATCATTCGGCGGTCTCTAAATCGTAGGCTTACGGTCCGCAAGTTACGGATAACCGCCCTGGACTGCTACGTTCAGCTAATTCGTTAAACTAATAAATTGTTGAAGTAACGACCTCTGCAACGTCGATTCTTACAACGTGACTGCCCTCACACCTCCTAGCAGTTGGTTCAACATGGAAGTTAGCTGTCCCGACCAGGTAAGATGTTTTATGACTTTTTCATTAGCGTTCTCTTCATTTGACACGCTCTCTCACCAGTCCGAGCGGTGAGAGAGTAGGCGGGATGAAGAGAGTGTTAGCTACTGTCTTGCAGCACCCGCCTGGAGGGACAAGGTGCGATAGCGCCCCATGTTTGTACACCAATGATACGACCAGGTTGTTTTTTATTGATATAAAAATTGCAAGCATAAAATCCTGAACATTTACAGAGACACGTGCCGCAATTTCAACGAGCCACCGATCTTCTACTAGTTGAGTTCAATATTCAAATCTATCATTTTGTAATCGTTAAGTCTCTATCCGAACGCTGTCTTCATGGATCAAAGTGCAAATATTACTAACAATACAGTTGCTCCCACCTCTTCCCACATAGCATTGTGCACAAGCAAGGTTAGCCTATCTATACTTATTATAAGTTTATTGTCAAAATGAGGTGCAGGAGTGCGCGGATCATTATAGTGATTGGAATTACGAGAGAGAGTTGAAGCCCCTGGCGTGCTACACATACGCGGACGATGTGAGTTCAACGAAGAATAACAAAAACAATAACAAACAATAACAAATAATAACAGAATTCTAACACAAACATGTGCTACGGTCAGCTGTGCTACGCCAATCAATTCAATGGCACCACGACGAGGGGCTGTGTGGACTATGTGTATGACACGCTGTGGCCGAAGGTTCGTCTGACCAATACCAATACTTACTTTTATAAATATAAATACAGTACAATATTACAATATTTATTAGGTCGCTTTCTGGGCGCTGATCAAGATGGGGTGTCAGAGGGTCGTTCTGCTGACCCTCTGACACCCCATCTTGACTTTTATGGTTGTCAAAATGAAGAATCCGCCTCTTTATTTCACGGGCTCTCTCGTCAGACGAACCGGTTAGAGAGCACGCGGAATGAAGAGTTTTGTCACTGAGTAGTTATTGACTTTTTATAAATATAAATCAATATTTAATGGGCATTGAGTGAATATTTAAACCACAGGGCTACACGCAAATATTCGAGTACCTTGAAGACTATAGGAAGAATGGAACAAAGGTTTTCTTTAGATTTTATATTGCGCAAGCACAAGTATTTTCCGAAATTCTCCCTCCATCAATTCATCCTTCTCGAGTACTTTATTTGCAATTACGAATGCTGCAACCAGGATACCGTCGCTGTTTACAAAGTAATACTAAGATAATAAAAAAAGACGCTATTTGCAAAAATATTGCTTTCAGGCCCTCGGACCACCGAACATTACGTACATTGTTAGTTTAATTCTCTCTTTTTGTCGTCGTCCGGTCCGCAGCGTATGTAGTTGCATTCACGGAAAAGAGTCGACCAGAAAGCGATTCGTCTAACTAGTGAATGAGACTACGCTGTGACTGGAAGTGAAGAGAAAATTATCAATTTATCAAAAAAATTATCAATATCGGCTGATCGCAACACAATGCAGGAGACATCAACGAAGGCAAGCGGCTACATTACATTTGTCAACGCGGCGATAATCACAATATCGGCATTCATAATGAGCTGACTCACGGATGCGATTTGTTCTTACTAATTTTTTTAAAGCTAATGTTCGTAAATCACAATTGTGTAAACCATATCCTCAGCTATGCGTTCCAATCAAATTTTCATTCTAAATGTTTAGAAACAAAAAAAAACGAAATAAATGGTCTCGTTTTCTCACTTCCCCTCTCGTTTCTCTGTTCCTCGGGAATAATTCCTATTTTTGTGCACAACAATGTATGCCGAGTCATCAGTCTGATCAGAGATGAAAGACTAGAAATCATCGAGTCGGACCTCTTCAGCGAGTTGGTAGTAGAGTTGGTAGGTACGTTAGGGGAAGAATTTTTTTAAATAATGTTTTCAACGATGAATCGATTAAAAACATTTTCAATGAAACCCCGAAATACCTATTTGAGTTAATCACCACTTTCACAGCATGCTAAAGGGGGATCAATTTATATATCGAAAAACATATCGCTATTCTCATTCTGAATTGAAAAATCACGATATGTTTCAGATATGTCTCAAATTGCTAAGGTGTTTTGCAGTTCGATTACGGTAATGCGGGAGAATTCTAAAATTAATCCCCTTGTCCGCCCTTATCTGGAGAGAGCAAAGGGGTCAGAACGCTGTGCTTTTTGACTAAAAAGAAATCGATATTTTTTTCTAAAAGGAGCTATTCAGACTCTATTCAGCACCACACTCTATTCAGTTGTTGGATGATTCCGAGCTTCGTTGAAAAGTTAGATTTTACCCACAGACCAACAAAGGTGCCCCGTAAAAATTCGGGTCTTAGAGATTTACGGCTTTCTATGGTGCTTTTTCATTGTCTACGTCAAAAAGTACCCATAGGGCATTTTTTTCAGAATTTTCTATTTCCCCTGTACGGCCAAGGGGTGGAATTGCTCGGTTTTCTCAGATAGTGCCTCATAAGCTAAATAGTAGCATGCAATCGGCGACGCGGGTTCAATTCCACCCTCCCTCCTTTCGCAGCCCATTTTTTGCTCAAATTGACGAGTTGTCGCCGTGAAAACAGTTGCAACAGCTGAAGAGTCCGGCTAACATCTTGTCCGAAATCGATCGCAAGCAAGCAATACACTGAAAGAGACCGTGAGAGAGCGAAACAAGTAATGGAAATGGAAACATCTGCCACAACTAAACTCGCTTTGGTGTGCGTAGTAGTCACCCGCCAACCGGCCAAGTCTGAGATGGTCTGGATTCCGGAAGACGCCAATAACTATTCCTACGAGGCGTGGTGGTGGTCATGTCTCTCGCGACCGACTGCTCAGGGCTACTGCGTCGCTCCCAAGCG
Organism: Pristionchus maxplancki; assembly: GCA_900490775.1. Lineage (NCBI taxonomy): Eukaryota > Metazoa > Nematoda > Chromadorea > Rhabditida > Neodiplogasteridae > Pristionchus > Pristionchus maxplancki. The sequence continues at coordinate 1,561,224 of LS532022.1, read as the reverse complement.
CCAGCAACCGGCCTTCGTCACCACCCGCTACACGATGACGGTTCGTCCTTGCTCCAGAAGCTCGCCGACGTGTAGATTCATCTCCAAGTCGCGTCAATTGCAAGCCGAAGGGGTGGCTTCGCGCGCGAGATCGACTCTTCATTTCGCATGCTCTCTCTCAGAGTGAAAGTGTGCAAAATGAGGAGAGTCATTGCTTGCTAAGCCATCCCTAGTGTGTCTCGGGACAGCGCGTGTGCGAACGAGTCACATTAGGGATGGGTTTAGCAATATATATCCTTTATGTATTTATTATTTATTTCAACATTTTCTCAGTGCATCTCGATGGCGCTGACCGCACTGAGCGCGCCCCTCATCGTCGCGTCGAAATCGATGAGTCGTGCTTACAGCGCCATGCTCCTGCTCTCGCTGGTACGCTGATCGCAGCTCTGTGGCTACGGCCCTTCAATACCAATCAATTTACCATGTCAGGCGTTAACGCTCAGATGAGGAGAGGGCGGTATTCATCATAGGTTGCATTCCACCAGTGATTGCCAATTGCTTAGGTCATCTCTCCAGCGAGATCTAGGCTTCCCGCGGCGGCCCTTTCAAGTGAACAGAACTTAGTAAACGGCAAAGAATAGATAGCGACAAAAGCGAATGCAATATAGTGCGATATTCTGCTGGTTCCGAGATAGCAATAAATACCATCCTCATCTGGCGATGAACGCCTGACATGATAAAGATTATTATTATTACTATTATTATTAATAAATAACGCTAAAAGGCAATCTGGCTGTGCGTGGATGCGTTCGTCACCTGGCTGGGCGATCCCTTCTTTCTCTTCCCGACGATGTGCGTGTATCGACGATTGCCGACGCGTGGCGCGCTCGTCACGGCAACTACGGGCTTTGTTTGTTCCTTCTCGACACTTGCAATATTTGTGCACCTTTCATTGTGACATAGGAGCTAGCATTGAAACAAGGTGGTTTATCTAAGAGATGTTACATAATGTTACAGGGTTTATCTAAGTGATATTACATGATATCACAGGGTTTATCTAAGTGATATTACATGATATCTATTACAGGGTATCTCTAAGTGATATTACATGATATCACAGGGTATCTCTAAGTGATATTACATGATATCACAGGGTTTATCTAAGTGATATTACATGATGTTACAGGGTTTATCTAAGTGATATTACATGATATCACAGGGTTTATCTAAGTGATATTACATGATATCTATTACAGGGTATCTCTAAGTGATATTACATGATATCACAGGGTATCTCTAAGTGATATTACATGATATCACAGGGTTTATCTAAGTGATATTACATGATATCTATTACAGGGTATCTCTAAGTGATATTACATGATATCACAGGGTATCTCTAAGTGATATTACATGATATCACAGGGTTTATCTAAGTGATATTACATGATGTTACAGGGTTTATCTAACAAGGGAAGGTCGCGAGGAGGATATGGAATTTCCAAACGAGACTATGCGGGATCGAAAGAGGAGAAAATTCTAAGAACTTCTACGCTTTTCAAATTTGCTGAACGTTCCTGCATTTTTCTGGGCTGTCGTGGAGTTTAGGGGTTTTCGGGGCCTCATAAATAACTGCTTCTCCACTCTGAGCCCAGAAGTCCGCAGGAACGTTCAGCAAATTTGGAAAGCGTAGAAGTTCTTAGAATTTTCTCCTCTTTCGATCCCGCATAGTCTCGTTTGGAAACTCCATATCCTCCTCGCGACCTTCCCTTGTAAGTGATATTACAGGCAATTGTGCAATCGCTCATCATGGCCGGAGTGGTGCTGTACTTTGCGCTCTTCATCTACCGTCATCAAGTTATTATATTTTTTATTTTGCATTTTTCCAAAAATTCTTCATTGCAGATAATCGCTCTGGCAGACGGGCGGTTCGTGTTCTCCTTTCGTTTGAGATGCGCATTTTTGACGGTTATCTTGGTTCTCTACATGGGCGTCGGCCCCTTGTTTTATGTGAGCATGCATTAAATATGTGATGCGAATCCTAATTTCTGCACAATTTCAGTTCGAGTGCGCTCCGATCGCCAGCTCTTTCCGTCACGTAAATTACATTTATACGCTTATTTTTAAATGATATCCTTTCATATTTTAATTCAAATCATATTTGCCCGACAACTGCTTTTTATTACAGTTTCTATCGTATATTTATGAGTCCAACGACAGTGAACGAATTGATTTTTACCCTGTTGGCACAATCTACTACCTATTGCTGACATTTAACGGACTTTTCGCCTGCCTTTTCATATTTATTGTGAGTTTTTTCTAGTTTTTTCGAGTTTCGCTTGAGCAAGCGTTCAGATAGCTCACCATACTTTCGTTCTTATAAGAGCTGCCAGAAATATAAGCCCAACCGTTCAACGAATGCATCGCATTCTCACAAGATCTCTGGTGTTTCAGGTGAGAAAAAAACGAAAAAAATACATAACTTGCACACTTCCAGGCGCTAACACCGGTCTTTTTTATGCTTATTCCTATCGGTATTGCTTCTCTAAACCAATATATCTCTACACGCCCGCAAAAAGAAATGAGAAAATGGCGTAAGCGGCACTCACTTGCATCTTCAACTGTCTGTTCAGAAGTGAGAGCGGAGAGAGAGAAGGTTAGCTAGTAGAGATGCCGGACCAAGTCCAAGTCCCAAGTACTTGGGTTTTCAATATGGAGAAAACGAGGTTCACATGAAATGGTTGTGTTGGAAATGTACTAGTTGGTGACCTTTTAGACCCCGGAAATATGTTAAATCAAGAAAACAGACCCAAGTTTTGTTTTTGGGTATTTTTTCTAGGGTGTTTTTCTGTAAAACCAAGTTATTTTTGACTTGTTCCGGTATCACTACACGAAGGGAAGATTAAGCCTAAACCGTGTTGTAATTCTGCACTCTCGAGTGGCATGAAGAGATGACTGCGCGCATTTCTTGCGCTCGGTTCAGTTGTAAAATTGTTATTATTTTGATTACTGCCTCCTAGCCGTGCTTCCCTTCGACATCGCCCTTCTCATCTTCGCCTGCCACGCGACGGTTCACTGCGTTGTGCTCATCGGTACGACGCCCGCCTTCCGAGCGCAGCTGATCAAGGTTTGAAGTTATCTTCTCCAAAATCTCTTCAGAGATAGCAAAGGTTAATGCACAGACCGGGCAGGAGTTCTACCACTGAACTATCTGTGCACCTGTGCTATCTGCTCTAAAATGTATTCGAATTCGCAAACAAATAACTGTAGAATAGGCAATTTTTCTGCAGATGTTCGCCTTCCTCAGACCTCACAGCATCGCTCCACAGGAGCAGATGGCTATCTCGTTTTCTCATGTTCCGTCATAGTCGATTTAGCAAACTGTTCTCTCAATTCCGATAAAACACGTTGATTGTTTGTCCTCATCCACCATATCTACGTGATTTATCATAATAATAACAGCTCAAAACTGGGTAATGGATCCGATACTTGGTGAATTTAGCGATTTTTATTGAAAATTGCATCCAATGCAATAAAGTGAAGAGGTTTTACAAGAAGGAGAGAATAGAAATGGCAGAAACAACGGGAAAACCTAGAAAATCAGGAAATAATTATTTCCTTGATCAGCACATTATGATGAATGCCAATATAGCAGCGGCAACAGCATTGAGATATTGGACGCTTCCCGAACTTTTTCTCTGCACAATCACTGCGTTACCTTCGTTTTTAGTGAACTATGAACGGAACACTTCGCACCGCTCCTCATCTCCATAATTCTGAATGAAATCAACAGCAAAGTTGGCAACCTTGAAATCTCTGACACTGTCCAAATTGCAGTAATCATAATTGCAAAAGTAGTATTCAAGAAGGAGGAATTGGTGAAAAGAGAATTTCTGCAATCAAATTGATTGTGTTTATTGATTGTACCCAAATACTCAAATATTTAATAAAAATTGATTGTACTTTTCAAATATTTGTTATTTTTTAATATTGTTTGCTTACCTTGGTCCTTCTGTCCTCAATAACTTCCTCGAATTGTGAATAGCCACTCAGCGACCAAGCCGAGTCGTACACGTAGTCGAAGCATCCGCGCGTGGTGCTTCCATTGTAGTCGTTAACGTAGCACACCTGGCCGTAGCATACATGGTCGTTGTCGGCATTCTGAAGATGATGATCGTTGCGCGCTTCTGCTGTGCTCTAACTATACGCAATCAGTAAGGAATGATAGGGATAGGATATTGTCACAATTTCTATTATCCCTATTATTAATTATTAATTACAAGAAGGAATAGTGGAGACCGCCTCTCAAAAGGAAATGCGCCCAAAATAGGAAAAGCAAGTTCTTGCATCATCCGAGAAGGTGTGGCACGCGAGAGTTTCATATACTTTCGCGTAGTTCGTCTCAGTTTTGTAGTGTTTTGCACAATCCTGAACGTCTCTCTCTCTCTTCAAACATTTCGAATTGAAGCCAACCGATTGCGTACACAAAGCCATGTAGGAGGACGTTGGCACAAGGGTAGGAACGTTCGAATTGTTCATTGATATTCGTGAACTCTGGTCGAGGAAAATTGCATTCGGGTAGAGACTGAATGATTGCTTGTGGTAGATGCAAAAATGAATGCGCTCAACTAATAAAAGCTCGTTGGCTGGTCAAAATTGCGGCATGAATCGTCCCTGAAAATGTCCATGTAATGACGAGGGCATTAGGGAACAACCTGGACGTTGAATTGGTGAACAAACACGTTGGGCTGTCACAATCTGCCGTCGCGTTCTTAATTTGCTTGTCAAATTAATCTCTCCATTTCACGTTCTCGCTCGGAACAGTGAGAGAGCTCGTGATATGCAGAAACGCTGACTGAATATAGGGAGACTGTATACCTGGTCAGGGCAGCTGATTTCCACATTGAAAAGAGCGCGGGATGCAACAGTGACCGCCTTGTATTGCAGCTTATTGCTATTGCAACGTTCCTGCCTGCGCAAAGGAATTAAACTTCTAGGAATTAAAATTTCTCGGTGCATTATGCATCATTAATCTTGTATGAATTATGAATTTATGATTCGCAGATGATTTGGAAAAAAGGACTCATTAATAAGAAATAATCAGGACCCATGAGAGTTAGCTGAGCTAAATCTAATGCGCCCAGATTTTTCCATGATCATTGAGAAGACCAGTTTATTTTCCGATAAGTCAGAGTCACAAGAGGAATAAGGGTGCATCGCATACTGGCAAACGCACACCCTCCGAAAGGTAGAGTTCCCGAAGCATTCGAGCATCATTTGCACGTTACTGATGCAGCTCTGGAAATCGTAAAACTCCAGAAAACTAGAAATAAATTTCGACATTTTTGAAATTTTCGCATTTTCGCTCTCTCGACAGTCAGAAATTCCATCGTTTGGCTGTGATAATCATGGAGGAAAGGCGAGTTCGAACCTGCACTTGACGCTTATCAGACAGATACGTAATGGCGCATTGATCGCCGGTGCAAAATGAGGGCACTCTACAAAATTATAAAAAAAAAATAAGAACAACAACATCAACAGCAACAGCACAACGAAAACAAAAAAAAACCTCGGATCCATGCCTTCGTACGCTTGATAGCACTCAAGGGTATTGATTGTTGGAGCAATGGAAAGGGCAGCCACGAAAAGGAGACCACCACCCATGTCAAGTGAGAGAAGCCATAACATTTTCGCTTACCATTGCCATACATCTGCTCCTACTACAACATCTGCTTCTTCCATTTATACACGTAATTTGGCGCGAGTCTGAAGGTTGTGAGAAGAAATTTCGGGATCGATCGATTCCGATTTATGTTTTTATTCGTTTTAACATAAACACCTCAGACATCTAACCAAATCAATTCGAGACACTTTAGCTTGTCTATTCAGGTAATAAGATTATGAAAGCATTGAAAATATTTTGACACAGTAGAGAGAGTGTGTGTAACACGAGAAGATTATTTACAGCGCTACATCGTTTCCTTGCCCTTTCACGTGCCAGTATCGCTTCTGGTCGCGAACGTCTCACTGGGTTGCACCGACACGGCGCGCTGCATGAATCCCGGCAGTGAGGCGCGATACCTCAAACACAACATTAAAAAAACAAGAAAAATGATACGTCAAAAACTTGGGGCTCACAGTCTCACGATCTCACCCAGGGACAAAGATGAGCACGAGCAGTGGGTCGATCATCGGGAACACCTGCATGGATTTCGAAAGTAGCACGCACCGTCTCTCCATTTCGCACACTGTCTCGCCCAATAGATGGTCGGTTACAAACCTGCATGGAAATAGTCGCAATCGTGCCGAGACCACCCAGCGAGACGGCTAAAGGGAAAATAAATATTTATCTATTTATTTTTCGCTTTGCCCCAAGCAATGCATGGTTTACGAAGTAGTAGTGGAAGGAAGAGAATTGTGTCGAGTGGAGCATAGGAAGTGCATGTCGGAACAACTGTTTGTGATAAATTTTACCACCTTTTATCAAAATCGGAAGGCAACCTGCCACAGTAGCGTCCTGAACAACTGCCGCTGCATGCGGCGGGACTTGGAGCTGGCGTTCAATCTCGAATTGAGCAATCGTCTGACTCTCTCATTTCGCCATGCTCTCTTGTCGATCAGAGAAGGGAGAGAGCATTGCGAAATGAGAGAGGCAGACCATTCCTCCTCGACTTTGATGATTGACATACTGTTTCAGCTCCCTTAGTATCCTCACTAGACAGTGGCCGATTATCGCAGCGGTAGTGCAGAAAAAGACGCCAAATACACCAAGGGCAAGTAGGGAATCGAGATTCCAAACTTTGTTGCCGTGCTCGTCGATAACCTGGGGAATGATTGTTATTTTCCAATCAGAATGTCCAACCCAGTAGATAACGGCAACGTATCCGGGACGATTGGGCGCGAATAGATCAATGTTGTATTCTTCCTGAAACTCATTTAGCCTTTACCTTCTTATTATTATTCACTGAAAAAATAATACGGGCGCGTAGATGCGACGTGACTCCGCAGACGGCAGACTGAGCCAGAGAGTGTCTGAGCAGACAGAACCTGCGATTGGATTGAGCCGAGAGAATCGTGATCTCTCTGATTTTGAGGTGTGTACTAGAAAGCGCAAAAAAACAGATGGCGTCTCGTATTACTAACCGATAAATACTACGTCAGCAACAACGGCAATGGTGACGGGTTCCGCCACGGGTTCTGCTGAATCCACGACAGCCAGGAAGGGCTGGACCGGGAAATAGACCCTACTTTTGAAATTTCGCTTACGAGCACATAATAGCAAAGCGATAAACGTAGTGAAACGCGAGTAGGACAAAGGTCTGGTAGAAGAAGAACACCCAGAACATTCCTAAATTGGGTTTTCAAATCTCATTTGAGAATTGAAAAGAGGCAACCTGCCACACGGCGTCTTGACAACGTTCCAAATACGCACTTTCGCGACGAGACCACACCAGCGCTCTCTCACAATCGCGTGCTCTCTCGCCTTGTCTCTGCTTCTCTCGCTATCTCTCGACCACCCCCTATAGAACGCCGTGGCCCAAACTCCCACTGCGGTTCCATTGCTGATGAATCGATTGAACCAAAATACGCAACCAAGCTTGGTCAAATGACAGACATGAAATGTAGAAAAGTTTTAAAATCACACCAATAACTTTTACCGGAATGACGACGTTATGCACAATAGAAATGCAGATATCGACAACGCTGAAGGTGAGAAGCAACCAGCGGTACGGTCCGATCTTGAAGTATTGAGTGATCATTGTGAAGCGAGGGATCGCTTACATGATTCACTTTGGTGACAATAATAACATAAATAAGAAACGAATTGGTGAAGCAGGAAGTGATAGTAGTGCAGTTGGAGAAGATCTTAATTGAATTACTTTAATCATTAATAGTAATAACAATTAATAAAATCATACATGGTAGACGCGCTCGCTTATTAGTCCTGCGAAGATCATTCTGTGCAGTATACGGCAACGAAAGAGTCCACCGAGAGACGTAATATGTTTGGATGAGAGTCACCCGAGCGGATAACGATCACGGCTGATAATGGACTTCTAAAAAATAATCAACAAATGATAACATGCGATAAGATCATGACGTAAATTGCGAACATGTTTGCGTATTGTTCGATATTCAACGTTGTTATGAGATTAGGGTACGTATGGAACTGCCAAGAAAATACGAGGCTTCAAAAAGGTGTATAAATTTCTATTCGACTTCTCTTCTGCCCTTGTTACTGAAGCAAATACTGTCCATAGCGTTTACTCTCACGATCGTATGATTGCAGTATGGGAGTTCTTCGAGATTTTAGAGATCACTGTACGGATAGCTCTGTTGAAATTGAAGTCTTGAGCTGAAATTCATTAGAGTAGTTTATACTTTTTACGTACAAGAGGGTGCGTAAAATAATAAAAAAGATTAGATGATCAAAGTTCATAACTGCGTATAATCTCAATTCCGAATGAGTTTCGCCACAAATAAGGGTCTAGCAGACATCGGCTGGTCTTCCACCATGAATCATTTCGCGACATTTCGTGCGCGAAACAGCAATATAGAGGAAGCGAATCATGTCAATGCTTATATCGCCAATGGTCAGTGGATGCCCACAGCAGTTGTTGCAAAAATATTTACAGGAGCGTTTGGCTGGTGAATCACAATAGGAATGCAGAATTTACCCTTGGATACAAACAATGACAATATGTTATTTGATATGGTCGTTAGACTGGAATACTCCGCTCTTCAATATTCTCCTCCTCGTCCATTATCAACTCTTGTTGCTCTTCTGACTTATCAATCCTCACACCGCCGATCAGCAGCTTTTCAATCTGAAAAAAATTCAATACTTGCCTTCCTATTTATTCCTGCATGTCCGAATTGAGCCGTTACTGTAAGAAGAGCAATGAGTTGGATATCGAATCAGAATAAGAATCAAAATCGTTTATCAGAGTCATATGGTGTTCCCATGCTGATCTCTTCTGGTTTGAAATTCTGGTTGGATATCGAGTATAAAGAAAACTAACCCTCCCGAAGCTCAGCTCGAAGCAGGCGCTCAAGAAGACAGCGAGGAAGTAGGTGACCGCAGTGACGGAAACAAGGCGGCCGATGAACTGAAAGTCGCTAAAATTAAGCAAAAAATCTGAAGCATAACTCACAAACTCGATGAAGCTCGAGAAGTACACCTCATCCTTGGTTAGGGCAAGAGCGAGATGAATTACCTGAACGATCTTTTTATGCTGTCGTCTCTCCATCTCGCATTGTCTCTCAATAGCCAGAGAAGCGGGAATGAGCGCGGGAAATTAAGAGATGGCTTGTTGTATTTCGAAATTGTTCTGACCGGAATGTGGATGAGATAGCCACAGTAGGACAATCTTCCGAGTGGCACCCAGATGTGCCAGGACATGAAGCTGTTTATGGGGCCTGAAAACATAATTTTTCTCATTTCAGACCTGAAAAATTCGTAAAAAAGCGAGAACCTCCGTATCCGTAATAGCACAGAATTACAATCGTGGACAAGCCGACGCCCCAGGCGGGGCGGCTGAGCGCCGAGTACATGGCTCTGGAAAATGTCGACGTTTTATAATTTTCTGTGAATCTTACCTCCCGAATAAGCCAATTGGAGTGCCGTTGGTTTGGTCGTGCAGGCCGAACAGCACTGTTAGCATCAGAGACAAGGAGATGACCCAGGCAGACATGTAGACGATCTAAATTTGTTATTACGATGACTCTAAAATCGAGAAAGTGAACGCACCGGATGAATCCTCAACTGCTTTCGCGTCTGCAGCAACCAGCCCACCAGCATGCCCATTATGTAGATCTAAAACTTTTTTTTTAATTCAGAAACGAAACTTAAAACTCACCTGACACCGGATCAGCGGATTTGAGTACATGAGCATGGGGTAGTTCCTGAAATTTTGATTATTTTCGAAATCTAAACGTCCAGGAAGAATGACACATAGAATGTAACGTACTCGTAATTGCTCATTTCCGGGTCGGGCGGGAAGATGATGCTCTGGCCGGCCTGAATTTCTTACCGTTTTGAATTATAATGTTTGAAACGATACCGGCCAGTGGTAGTAGCAGACAAGGAAGATGTTGACTCCAGAACTGATTGCGAATGTAACTGCAGCTACTGAAAAATTTCTCTCCGATATTTTCGATAATGGATTCCGTAATTACCGATAAATCCCATCATCGGCTTGACCGCCAGCGGGATGATCAGAAGAGGAGTGAAGAGGAACATTTGCATGTCCGCATCAAGATACCAACTGTAGCCGAGACACTGAAAAAAATATTTAGGCAGTATTTTCGAAATCACAACCCCGTACCATTTCTTTGTGGTCCACCCAGTTGTGCAGGTAGGTCAGCTCGACCCACCAGGTTGAGCTGGAAATCAATGAATGATGAAACAATGCCGATCTCCCGGCCCGCCACAAGACCACGTTCGTTTTCAGAGAACCATCATGCGAATTTCGAAATACCGATAACCGTCTCTAAATTTTGCTCTCTTTCTCGACTCTCTGACCAGTGAAACAGTGTTCGAAATTAACAGACTGTGTTTCAAACATTATTGGCGATCTACCTGCAATGGTCCTCCGTCACCAGCGGGTTCATGCTCAGCGGCGAGTTCCTGATCATCTGCTTGAAGACGAAGGTGTAGAAGATGACGACCATGTAGAAGGCGGGAGAGAGACTGAGATGGACGTTCAGATTTTCGAAATGGTGCTCCTGCTCACCGCAGAAAGCGATGGACGTAGAACAGCGCCCACCCTCGCACAGACATGGTTTCTTCCGGTTGACGATGGTAGGCTTTGAACCTGCACATTGTTTCGCTTTTCAAAGGTCGCTAGGAGGAAATTAATAGATTAAACAGAGTTGCAAAGTTATATGCTCACCATAGAAACGTGAGCAGCACTCCGGACATGAAGAAGAATGAGTCGACAGAGAAGAAGCCGTTCAGAAGCACTTCCGAGGTCAGATCAGGGACGAGGTAAAGGATGTCGGTAGGGTTGGCTGAGAGGGAGCAATCGTCTGACTCTCTCATTTCGCCATGCTCTCTTGTCGATCAGAGAAGGGAGAGAGCATTGCGAAATGAGAGAGGCAGACCATTCCTCCTGAGAGGAGAGCGATTGGTTCGTTAACCAAATTAAAATAAAATGTTCTCCTTCATCAAGATTCTCTGTTGCCAGTGAGAAAGAGGGATATAATCTGGATCTGATCCTACTTTTTCGCCAACTCACCAATGACTGAGATGTGGCTGGCGAACAGATGCGCGAGCAGCACCCACACCATGGAGAAGAATCGAATGCAGTGGATAGGGCCGATCTGATCGCTCTGAAAGCGAGAAGCTACGCATAGATTAAATTCACAGCTCTCTGGCACTTTATTGGGGTAAATGAGAAAAATGAATGTGTTTCTATGGATCTGTCGGGGATGGAGGATGGTAATGCGGATCTATCATTTGGAAAGTGCAGCAGTGTCAAATTCACGATTAGCTTACCTTCCCCGCCTCAGACACGTCAAATATCGATGAAACATTGGTGTAGAGGGAACAAGCCATGAACAGTTGCCAGCAGAGGCCTGAGATTCGATAGCTCACGATTCGATTCGAACCTTACTTTTGCTCATTGAAGTATCATTCAATTTCTCAGTGAAGAAGAAGTCCACGATTCCAGAGAGAACGCACACGGAAACGATTGTTCCCATAATGATCCTGAAATCGTATACAATATTTGAGAAATGTTCGTAATGCACTCACAGTGTTATGTAATACCCGCTACTGATCTCGGGCGTTAGATCCCCAGGTTTTGTGAAGTTGCACACCGGGTTGGGAATTCTGGATACTTCTGAAGTGGAATTAGTCTACGTAATTCATCCAATTTTTGTGCCTACTTGTCGCATTGCTGTTAGATTGATCAGAAGTGGGAGTTGGCCTGAATACGCGTTGCAGTTCATCACTAGAGCACGAAGCGGGTAGGCAGACGCCCACCTGCCAGAAGAGTGAGAGGACTGAAACGAGGAATTCGAATTTCGGGTCCTTTTTCCTTAATTTTGAGAAACAACTAACACGGATACACGGGTTTGCACGAATCGTTTCTGCTGTTGGGCCGGAACTTTGGATCGATGTCCACCCTGAAGGATCACGTCAAATTATATTGCAATTTTCGAAACCGACCGAAAGTAATTCCCTCGAAAATGCCGCTCCCGTCCTTCAACGACGGAGTCAATGTCCGTGCACTCAGAGAAATGGCCCGCAAAGTAGAGGTGGCCTAGCAGAATCGCCGGGCTAGGTTTGCCAGCAGAATCGAGCACTGGAAATCCGCATAGAGCTTGTTTTCTCGAAAATATGCTGACTTTTGATCAGTGCTGGCGTGAAATTGGCCGATGGCTTTATCATTAACTCCAGGTCCTGAATTTTTTTATTAGAAATGTCATTTGCGTTTGTGAACACCTCTCGACAGTCCTGTGAAAGCTCCTTGAGCGCGTTGGACTTCGCAATTACGGAGAAAATACTGTTAGCCGAGAACACGTGATCATTTGTCGTCGCAATTGAAGTGAACATACTAGATTCGCTCTGAATCAGTCCTGTGAATTGAACTTTTGGAAATCAAACAAACCTCTAATATCTTCGACATTGCTCGTTGCTTCTCCATCACATTTTGCACTGCGAGGCGAGCATCAAAAGCATCGTTAATTACGCCAAGAATCGAGAAAATCAGAGCATGATGAAGCATTTTCTGCAAAGTAAATTTTCGTCCTTCTGGTGAAAATTTATTCAGATCACGCATTCAAGAAGAATTTACATTCGTGCGCTGTTCAAAGTAGTAAATACAGCGATTTCGGGGAACGGTCGAGCATTAGCCGGCGATTGCGCAATATTGCGCAATGCGAGAGTAGTCTCCTCTTTGTTGAGTAAACACGAATAGTCTATGTTACGAAACAGTAAAGAAAGATGGATCAACCTAGAAATTATTTCGTAATTGGGCAGAGTAAAAAGAATTAAGGAGAACTAGTGCGTATAGGAACGCTCACGTGCGCGCGCGCGGATAACTAACAGAGAGAACGAGAGATCATCAGGTGAGAGAAAGGGAAAAAGAAAGAGAGATAGATAGAGGCGAAACCGCCGGCAAACAGCTGAGTCACACTCGCGGCCAGCACGGAAAAGAGTAATGACTGTCTCACTATCTCTTGCTCGCTCACCTCTCTGACTGGTTAGAGATAATGTGAAATGGAGAGACGAGAACATTACTTACAGAAGCGGTTCGATGGTCGACCGCGCGGGTCTCGCATAGGTATCAGAAGAGCAGTTTGGTAAGCAAACATATGAGCGGGATCAAACATGCATCCTTGCGAAATTTTCACAACTACACTCGTTCGACAATCAATTTTCGCGGCATCCTAGAATGAATACTGCAATGGGTATAATAATTGGGCGCGGCATGATTCGGGTAAGAATCCAAACACTGGAGGCACTTTATTACTGCTGCTGGAGATTATGTACAATTGTGATGGAGATGAAGCGGTGGGCATTTTAGATGATGGGCAATGAAGAAAGGAGAGAGAGAGTAAGGCACAAGCAAGCTAGGATAGCGGTAGGTTCTCAATGAGGCGGCTGAACTATTTATCGTGTAGTATGGGGAATTCAATGAAGAAAGAGGGAAGCAGCGATGAGAACGAGGAGAGCCGAGAGGAAGGAGAGACCGACGGATCCATTGCAAAGGTCCTTGTCGTTGCACGCGCAGATCTTGCGAACCTGATTTTTATTTAATTATTTTCGAAAATCATTAGAGCTCGAAATACGAGTCACCGTCTCTTCATTTTGCACACTCTCTCGCCTCTCTGACCGGTGAGAGAGCACGCCGAATGAAGAGACGGCGACTCGAATTTCGAACTTATGCTGTGGAAAAATTGAAAGGAGGAAAACAACCAAAATATTTTCCTCCTTGTTGCCATTTTTGTTCTAGATGAGCTAGCGACTTGAAATTTGGAGTGAGGGGTGTAAAACTATTCAGGACCGTCTCCAAATTTTGTCAAATTTTTCTGATGACTGCAAATCGAGTTATAAAGTTTCCACGCTTTTCCTCCTGCGATTCACAAGGAGGAAAAAGGTGGAAACTTTATAACTCGGTTTGCAGTCATCAGAAAAATCTGATAAAATTTGGGGACGTTCCTGAAAAGTTTTACACCCCTCACTCCAAATTTCAAGTCGCTAGCTCATCTAGAACAAAAATGGCAACAAGGAGGAAAATATTTTGGTTGGTTTCCTCCTTTCAATTTTTCCACAGCATTACTCATCATCCATTGTCCCCTTAGCTCTAAGGAACCTGGCCATTGATGTCTGTCTTTCAAAGAGCGCCATTGACTTTGTGAAACATCTTGTAACTCTTTGCTAGGAGACACTTCTTGACGCACTTTGCGTGTCGTTAGCAGCTCATGCAACTAAATGACGAACCACTCTGTATCCGCTGGCCGTGACATCCTGGTACTTGACGCACTTGTTGAGCTGGTAGGCGACCGTGGAGCCGGCCACAGCGTTGATGTCGCAGCTGCGAATTTTTTTGTTGGCGCACAATTTGTGTCATTTGAAAATATGAATCTCACCCCTTGGAGTAGTAGTGCGCCTTGGCGCGGCCCCATCCACTGCCGTCAGCGATGTGGTACGTATCTGAATCCATCATCAATCAATCAATAATGTCAGAGATCGGATGCTCAGATAAGGGGAAGTGAAGGTTTGGTTCCTTGATCTCGCCCATGTTTGGTCCTTGGCTACCGGAATCTCTGGAAACACTGAGGCTCACTGGCTTTTGGCACACCTAGGATGAGTCATTGAGAATATTGTTGTACGAGTGGTGGTGGGCAGCAACAGTATGTGGGAATGGCTGATCCGGATTGAAGTTGATAGACACTCACCAATTCTCTTGAAGCAGTAGCTGGTGCTGGGGCAGACTTGCGCGTTGTCGGAGCAGTTTCCTGCGGGCGGGATGAGACTGCCCGCTCCGAGGGATTGGAGCACGGGGAAGAGCTGAGGAGGAATGAGATGAGGATGGGTTCCAGGCACATCGACATTTCCGTCGACATCCGGAGTGCTACTAAATATACTACTAGAGAACTGGTGCGGTAACATCTCTGGGTTAGGGCTTAGGGTAGGGGCGAACTATCATAAAAACCGTACCAGGCTTCCGATGATGTCTCTTCCAGCACAGACGTGGCAGTTAATGGCGAGAGCTGAAATCAATATATAAATGAGTAATCAAATCAAGATCAGACTTACCCTGCGGCAGGCACAGCAGTGCCAGCGTAAGGCAACGGAGGAGCATCTTGGTGTACGTCTCGCGTAAGTTGGAGAAGAAAGAAGACTGGGAAGGAAGAAGGGAGGGTCCCGAGGTAGGCCTCTTGGCGTATCCAGGGCGATCTCCCTGTCAGCTGAATCGGATGAGGAGTAAGGAAAAGTCTCTTCATTTCTTCACTCTCACGTCTCTCTGACGACGAGAGAGTGTGGGTAATGGAGAGAGTATTGCTTCCTATTCTCGGAGGAAGAATCGACGACGAAGTCGTGGTTAGGGACAACGGTGAGGGATTGGGAAAAACAAAGCAGCGAAACGCAAAGAAGGAAGAGATCAGGGACAGTCTGAAGGAATAACTCAAGAAAATTCGAAATACTGTACCGCTTGGCTTGTTAGTTTCCAGCACTTGTGTTGAAACTGTTTACTCCACTGCGAACGTATCTCCATTACTAGGAAATGGAAACTAAAGCAACGAAGAAGTCTTCTTCAACAATTCTCTGGATGATAGAAACAAGGAAGAAAACCCGTGCGGTGGGGCAGTTTTGGTGGTTTCTGGAGGCCATCCAAACAATGTCTGCCAAGCAACCGGAACTGGTTATCGTACACAACGCAGGAGTGAGTCAGAATCAGACCTACACCAACCCTTGACATACCCAACTTCTGACTTGAACAAATAATTTATCCATTTCCGCACACTGTTGCGTGTTTCTGTTTTTAATGAATATTAGTTCTTGAGGTTGTCGAAAGCAAGCCATGTACTGTCGTGAGAAAACATTTCGTTGCAGCCAATATAATACGCACATGATTTCACAAATTCATTCACAAATGCACAAGTGTCATCGGGAGAGGGGAGTTTTGCGCGTGTTAGGTGAGTCACTGCAGACGCATATAGAGCTGCTTGACAGCGCTTGTTGCATCAGGAAAGACGACCGATTTCCCACTCGATCGAACGTAGTCCTCTCTGAATTTCGAAATTATTCATTACTTCAGAACTTGAAAAAAAGGTCGGGAAAATCACAGGGCACAGAAACGTACGGGCTCGATCTCGCAATCTCCTGGTATCCGTTCTTGAGAAGAAGCGTTTGATTAGCGATAGAGGATGCCTCGGAAACGATGCCGTCAATTCCGGACGCCTAAGATTTTTGTTGTTGTTGTTCCGTTTACCCGAAAAATATGCAAAAATAACCCTAAGGAAGGCAAAGTCAAGTCCGAGATGCAGCATATGCTGAGCGATGCCGCGTCGCTGATGATCCAGCTGTACTAAGGTGAATTCGCGACGAATCACCTCAAATTTACTTATTTACTGATAACAAAATGAGTATTTGGCAGCACCTGATTGGCTTCTGGCTGCAGATTCCAGAAATTCGCTTCCAGCTTGTCGAAAATGTTGTCTGAATTGAGTAGTTGATTCAAATGCGAGCATTATTGTCTTACGTTACAAGCGCACACTCTCTTCATGTGGCTCACTGGAGCTCGCATATCCCTGAATTACGGATCACTTATTGGAAATGTAAAAAATAAAGAGCGGAATGACCTGCCAATCGCGTTCGCGCAAGGACAATATGCGAACGCCGATTAACTGCAAAGCATTGGATCGTTGAGGAAACGAAAGGGCTCTAGTTGGTTTGACAAGAAAATTGCTACCTGTCCGCTCGCTCGGTGCACGACGAGACAGCTCAACGGAAGCATGAGCGCCTCCGTGACGATCTCATCGACAAAGCATCGTCCATTGTCGGCAGCGACTCCGAACGCCTGTACTATCTATAGCTCGTGATACTGGCAATCGTCTCTTGATCTCGCACTCTCGCCTCTCTGACCGGTGAGCGAGAGAAATGAGGAGACGATTACCCCGAAGTCTAGCCAGCGACTTATGTCTTACCAGTCATCTTACCACTGATTGGGGCTCTAGCGTGAGGTAGTGGTTCAGAATAAAGTCCACAATTTCGTCCTTGTGTCGAATATCTGCTCGAAGGAAATCATATTGCTTGGCGGGATCGCGTGTAGTAAGTAAAGCAGCTCAAACGAATTATTTTCAAAAGGTTGATCCAAATACTGAAAAAAACTAACCATTTTCGCGTATGGAAATTGCGTGTGGAATTGGTGGTGCACTTATCATTCTCTGCAGCAGCTTCACTGCACTCGGAATATGCCGACGGGAAAGCAGTGAGTAGAGCATGCCGAAATTCTATGTTTCATGACAGCCTCGAAACGGACGAAAACACAACATTCTGCATTATCATAATCTTTTCCTCGCGTTGGTGAAAAAAACATACATTTCTTTCTTCCTGTGTTGTTATCGCAATCAAATAAACATTTTCGAGGATATGCCGCAGTACGCGACGCTCTGCGCGATTCTCTGCGGGCTGGGCAATTTCCTGCTGTGGTGCGGCTTCGACTCGAATGCATACCAGGGCTGGGATTTTTTGATTTTGATTTTTTTGATTTTTTGAAATTTTTGACCAATTCAAAAAATTCAAAAATCAAAATATTTTTTGAAATTTTTTCAAAAAATCAAAAAATGATTTATCACGTATTTCAAGCGATTTTCGACATATTTTCAATGATGAAGCCGTAAAATTAAGAAATAAAAACAAAAAATAGATGCTGGATACAATCTGAGTCCAGCATTTCGTAATAAAATGTCACTTGTCAGATGGATAAATCTCCGAAATGGTGTGTCCATGCACTCGTGATGTTTGTAATTTTGACTAAAACTATAAAAACTTCTGATTTTCTCTATTTAGGATAAGATTATCGATAAATCTTAAATAGAGTAAATATGCGAAAATAACGTACTTTTACTGTAAACCCGGTTTAGAATAAGCATTTGAATTGGTCCTCAAAAAATTTTGAATTCAAAAATTTTTTGACGACATTTTTTGATTTTTTTGATCAAAAAATTTTTGAAATTTTTTTCAAAAAATCCCAGCCCTGATGCATACATCTCGGAATCGGCATTGCATTCTGTGAGCAGGAGAAGTCCCGAGAGGTGTGTTTTGAGAGGTGTGTTTTTTTGAGAAGTGTGTTCTGGTTGCAATACATTCAATCTCTTTCTCTTCGTCGTCATCCCTCTCCAGTCCATTCCGCATACAAAGTGTGATTGATAGTGCCAAATTGACAAATTTCGCGTTCTACTACCACTTCCGAGGATATACGTTGAATGGCAGTTCAGTCAGCGGAGAGTCCGATTAGCAGCACATTCGTGCATGCTTCTGCATTTAGCGAAACAATCACATTGAAGAATTGTCTCTAACTCAACTCTATTTTGTGTTAGTAGTGAAAGAATCACATTGAAGAATCGGCGAGCACGAGGGGTACTACGGCATGGGCATCTCAAACTTGGTCTACATGCTGTCGAATCTGGTAGTGCCCATCCTCATCAACTACCTCAGAAGCAAGGTAGTGACTTTTTCGAAATGAAGATTTCGCCTCTTCATTCCGCTTGCTCTCTCATCGGTTCGAAGAGACGGATTCTCCATTTTGACAACCTTTTGACAACGAACAATACGCGATACTTTCAGTGGATTCTTGCTATAAGTGCCGCCATATTCGCAGTATACTTCCTCTCCTTCCAACTCCTCAACCGAATCCTGTTCTTTGTCGCTGCCGCAGCTCTCGGAATCGGATTTTCGAGTTCGATAATAATCGTTAATAATCGCTAATAGTTGTTATTATCGAGTCTAACAACATTTTTTCAGCTTTCAGTGCCGGCTTCGCCGGTTATCTCACCGAGATTTCCACACGAACAACAATCGAGCGGAACACGGCGCTGTCATGGTCCATTTTTCTGCTTGAATTTTTGTTGATTAGCTGTTCCGCTATACATTTTGGCGTGTCTATCATATCCGCACTGAAATTCTTTTCAGGGGCGTTACACAGCTAAGCGTGCTGGGAGGAGCAGTGGTAAATATCATCGTTACTACGATGAATCCGAACAGCGCCATCGAGTTCCAGTATCGAGAGTACTCGGACACGGAAATTAGGTTTGCCATAAGGACTTCGAAATACGGGTAATCGTCTCTTCATTTTGCACACTCTCTCGCCTCTCTGATCGACGAGAGAGCACGCGGGATGTAGAGACGATTACCCATATTTCGAACTCTACAATTGTGGGCTTTGGTAGGAGAAAAAGATACCTTACACCTTGCCAGATGCTTTTTCGCCGCGTTTGCGGCGCTCAGTAGCTGCGGGTTTCTACTGTATGCGCTTCTGCCGAACAAAGATGTGAATGTTATAACTATTTTTCTGACGAAATGCTAAAACTCAGGTAGATGACAATATTGCAGAAAGCAATGAGCTCAGCGGCTCGATTATTGGTCAACTGAGTAAGAATATTGCGACATTTTGTAAATATTAAAAAATAACAGGAGCGATGTTATCCGTTCTCGTTCATCCCCGAGTGCTACTTCTCGCTCCCTTCAACCTCTACTGCGGACTTTTCTGCTCTTTCGACTTAACAATTGTTCCGACCACACTGCAATTCACCAAAGTGATCGTTTTTTGGTTAGCTTTTGAATTTTTTATTCAAGGCGCTCTCAAGCAACGTCTACCTACCCGCCTACTTCGGCATAGCTTTCTCGATTGGATGCGCCTTCAGTAAGTTTATTGCACAGGGAACGGACTAGCCACTAATTTGTTATCACGCTAATAATCGAATTCTCAGTGAGTTTCCTCACAGTAAAGTTGTCTACTGTGGTGAAGGACTTCAGTCTCAAGCCCCTCATGGTGATCAATGCGGTCGTTCACTCGGTCAATTCTTCATTTAATTGTTTAAAAAATAAAAATGGCACCTGAACATCAAAATCAGACAATCTACACGCTAATCGTATGCGCAATACCCGAATGGAGCACTGTCCGGCCCAATGATAAGTCCTCACTGCTAATTCAGCCAACGTGAGAAATCGAATTTTATTAGTGTAGTCATCCAGAAGATATTGAATAGCTAGAGAAGTTCATTCCAGAGCATTTCCCTTGCTTGTTATCGCGTTTTTGTGCGGTATCGCTGATGCTGCAAATAACTCAACGAGGTGCGTTTTTCAAATTCAGATTTTCGAAAATTAATTGTGTTTTGATTGTCATTCAGAACTGTGATCAGCTCCCTTCTTCTACCCACGAGAAGGCAGCAAACATTCGGTGCCTCGAAGTTCTATCATGTACAGTGAAATTCTTATTCGAAATACTCAGGACTCAAGAATTTTATCAAAAATTCCTTCTAAAATCAAACCGCAGGCACTGGCTTCTTGCCTACTGTTCTTCTTCGCCCCGTATTTGTCTATCTACGCATGCGCAGCCATCATGGCTGCCTTTTTGGTGAGAAATCTCTTGAAGCGATCTCCCGAATGAAAGGAAGAGAACCTAAATGTTGTGTACCTGCCTTGTCCCAATACACAGAGGTCTAAGGGGATAGCAAGGTTTATCCACATAACAGGACAAGAGAGAGGAGTCACATTCCCCTAGCACGGAACGGGGGTAGACTGCGGGAAGAGGGGCGAGGGAGAGGCGACGCACTCGCGCGCTCTATGCAAATCGAGGGGCGGGGCTAGACAACTGGACGATCAATAGGGAAAGAGAGGAGGGAGAGGGAGAGACCTGCTGATCCGCACGTATGCAAATGGGGAAGAGGGCGAGAGGGGCCTTCTTAGTGCACGTCAGCTAATACGGTAATTGACTACAGAGGAGAGGGAGCATCCCTCTATACAACACCTCCCTCCAAGATTCTAACTTGGGGAGAATCTGAACAAATGACAGT
>LS532022.1:1518089-1529063 GCA_900490775.1 Pristionchus maxplancki | reverse complement strand
AATTTCATGAAAAATGAAGTAGACAGGCGTGATCAGCATAAAATTCTACCCCGGGAAACATTTTCTCTTAATTTTAACGATATCGAGAACTTAGAAATTCCCCAAAATCCGTTTTCGACGTGACGTCATCTGGAGCCAACGGAGGATCAGTATGAAAAATGAACATGTTCATCGTCATCAGCACCCTCGAGAACCCCAAAACCAGGGGTTTCAGAGAATTGACCATTTTTGCCTGTGCCAACCCTTGCTCGACTCTCTCGAGAACGGCCTCATATACATGGACATTACCGGACCGAAGCCAGTTGTGAATACCAATGGATACAAAACGCGGGACAACATTATCTGGAATCAGGTGGGAGATAGTATTTAGGGATAACCTCTCTGACCGACGAGAGAGTACGCGAAAAGAAGAGACCAAGCTTATTCTTCACTATTCCTTATCAGGTTCTCGTCGCGCTTCATGGAGATTTTTTTCCCGCCCAGTTCAGCACACCGAGAATTTCCCGGGAAGACTTCGACAAGATCAAAGCAAGTACGAAGCCTGAGTGTCAATTGTAAAACATTATCAATGATAAATATTGCTTGCCTAAGGTGCTTCTCAACAAGACGGTGTGTGTATCAATGATCCTACTCAACAACCGCCAGTAACAACCACTTTGAAATCAACTATTACGTCATTGGTTAGCTTCATAAGTTGAGAGAGAATTGCAAAATGCTTGGTAGATGCCAACGACTGAACTCATCGCATCCACCCTGTCTTACTTCGCTTCAACCCCGTCCTCGACTTCGGTACGTTGAGATCAAAGATCACCCAATCCATTCGTAATTTGCAGGTAATATTCGGATGGCAATCGATCGCTCTCGTTTGGTTCTTGCTCAGTCGTTAATAAAAATTCAGCATTTGTGCTCTTTGAATGATGCAAAGAAAGATTAATCTTATAGGCACTTTATTCGAACACTTTATTGGCTAACAACTTGTTTACTTGGCTCTGAGTTGCATGATCTGCTGCTTGGCGGACTCGGGAATGTTGTTGAAGGCCTTGACTACCTGAAATGAACATTCTGTGCATAATTTTGAACGGTTATTGCAACCTTTTTGCTGTGAAAAAACGAGTTGTCAACGAGAGAATGAAACATACAGCAGCCTTGAATCCTTCCGGGTTTTCCTCAGCGGCCTTCTTGATCTTGTCGAGCAGAGCATGGGCTGCGTCCTGTTGTTCTGAATAAAGGTATCTATCAGAAAGTTCTTCGTGCAAGGTTCCGAAAAATTGAACTAACGATTGATGGATATATCTAGGAGTAATTCGGGCAGAATACCCCTTACCCTGAGGCAACTCAGCCAGTTTCTTCTCGACAGCAGTATTGATCGCGGCTTTCTGCTCGTCGGAGAGGGGAGGAATGGTGAAGTCAATCTGCAGAAATAATCTTGCATAAAATGCAGCTTCGTGGCAAAGAAATAAGCGAAAAAAGATAAAAAAAATTCTTGGAGAAGCTTACGGGCAGTGCGTACGCGACAGCAGCGAGAAGAGCGATAGTGACGAAGAAGTTCATGGCTGCTGAATTTTGAATAAAATTATACAGAAAAGTAATACTAAAGGTGGAAAGGTACTCACTGAGTGGATTAGTGTGTTGGATACTGAATCTCTGAATCAGGGGAGCTCTTTTATAGATCGAATTGAGAAGATTATCTTGCCAATTGAAACGGATTGTGCGCCCGAAAGATGGATTTGTCCCCCTTTTTTGGTCGTTTCGCCTTGATCGTTGAATCAGTTCAAGCACAGTCCGCTAGGTGAACTTTTGAATGGAATTAGTCAGAAGCACGTTTACTGTCCAAATTGATTAGTCTCTTTAATATTTTTGGTTAAGCGACTCATTCCCGTCGAGAAATTGTATTATCTCTCTTGTCTGCCCGCATATTTATCACCACAGCCATTTTTCAAGCCATGAATACCTCACAATGCGCCGTTTTCCGTGAACTGTCTAACAGTGTTGAGTACCACCTCCTCACGTTTGTCCGAGGCGTTCTCTGCTCATGGGGAGCCTTACGCCTTTTGTATCAGTGGAGGCACTACGTACGCCAAATTTTTGTGTTGATGATCGACAAACATTTTCAGGGAGTAAGATTTCTGGTTCATGAGAACACGAAAATTCTGTTTCGTTTCTATTTTGTTTTGAATATTGTGATATCTTCCATATTTGGTATGATTCCCATGTATGAATTTGTTCGGTAAGAATCAAGGTTGATAGTTTTTTTGTAGTGAGATATTTCCAGACTTCGTTACGACTGTTTTCTGCTGGATTTTCGTATTATTCTGCTTATCAGGTACAGAATCCAATCGACATACAGCAAATTTCATGTCAGGGGCCTCGGAATCTCCATGCTGTTCACTCTCCAGCCTCTTATGCTCGTCTTATCATTCGAACGATTATACTCGGCTATTTTTCCGGCTCATTTCGAAAGGCATTCGAGCAAATTGTTATCGTTCTCACTCGGATTTATTGCGGTACGCATTTGCAGTTTGCGGAAGTACAATCCCATTTCAGATTCTCGGAACAATTGCCTACAGCATGAGAGAGTTGTCCGACGAGTTTCGATTATTTAACGAGTCAATGATGGTGGCACTTCACACCGCGAATATTCCACAAAACAGAATGAGATACCAAGTACGCGATTAAATATTTGCGTCAAAATCCGGCCGTTTTCAGAATCTCATGAGCAAAATAGCAATGTCTAGTTCAATTTCTTTTATCACTCTCTGTTTCGATTTCTACCTCAATTATGTTCGAAAACCTGTTACTGGCAAGTCTCTGGCTATCTCGTATCAGGTACAATTTCAATTAAAATGCAATTATTGGGAAAAGTACTCAGCTGTCCGAGAATCGCAGAGTGGTTCTTACTCTTCTACCGATTGAGCTGACACAAATTGCGCTGGGTCTTCTTGGATCTGCTGCACTACTCTTGTTTGGCAAGGTAAGAACGGCCAACTTTACTGCTTTTATTTGATTGTTTTCGAAGTTTGCTTCGACTCCAACGCCTGTCAGCCATCAGTTGTACGTCGACACGGTTACGTTAGTCGTCTACACCCCCCTCATTCTTACATTTTTCATCAAGCACGGCGTGGAAAGACTGTAATGGATTATTCAAAAAACGACAGTGAAAAACGTTCTTGCAGCTCGAAAAGAAGAGTGCCAGTTGATCCACAAATTTATCAGATCGAAGAGTTGAGAAGGAGCTGGAATTAGGCACAAAGCACCTTTGAGCCCAAAATCTTTGATCGTCGAACTAGTTGGAAGTGTGAACTTTCGAAACGACTACGGAAAATTCACAAATCCACTACGAATTTGATTCGATTTTTCTCTGGTCTGACGTAACTAAAAGATCGTAAATGAGACCGTAGGTCCTGGTTTGTATGCAGCACATAATTTCCATGTTCATTCTCTATTGGTAAAGAACTTCGATCATGTCGACATACTGTTTTTTTTTCGCTTCGTATCACAATTTCTGCAATTATTTCATTGAATTTCCAAACTGTATATCGACTCATTGCATGGATCATGAATAACTCGCAATGCTCCATCTTCCACGAGCTTTCCCGGAGCGCGGAATATCACATTATAACTACCGTCAAGGGCGTACTTTCCATTGTCGGAGCTGTGAGACTAATCATTCAATGGAAACAACACGTTGGCGCTGCATTAGCCTCTCTTCATCTGAGATCATTATTTCAGGGTGTTCGATTTTTGGTTCATGAAAATACGAAAATACTGTTTCGCTTCTACCTCGTTCTGAACATTTTGATCTCATCTGTGCATGGAATCAATCATATTTTCGAGCTTCTTCGGTAATATAAATTCTATGTAAACAAAAAAAAAGAAATCATCATTTTTCAGCCTTCGTTTCGATTGTTTCCTGCTCGATTTTCGCTTCATTCTGTTGACCAGGTACACACGGTTTTGCCATCTAACAACACGTTTACCAACAGAGGAGCTGAAATCGCCATGCTTGTTGGCGCCCAACACGTCATTCTTGTGCTATCATTGGAACGTCTTTACTCGTCTATTTTTCCTGCCCATTTCGAGAAGAATTCCAGCAAAGTCCTATCAATTTCACTTGGATTGATGGTGGTATGTGATGATTTTTGTAGTAGTATCTAATAATATTCCTTTGGCAGATTGCTGGAACAATGGGCTACTGTATGATGGAGCTCTCCGATGACTTTCGTTTGTTTTATGGACCAAAGATAGAATTTGCACTTCTAAACGCAAACATACCTCAGAACAGATTGAGATACAAGGCATCGTGGATAAAAAAGTATAGGATCTCAACTACTATTCAGGTTCTTATGAATAAGATCGCCATTTCAAGCTTCATTTCGCTCATCACTCTGTGCGTCGATGTCTACCTCAATTTCATTCGCAAACCCAGTGGAACGACCCTGGAGGTGTCTTATCAGGTAGAATTTTCTATCAAATGAAATAAAGACGTAAGACGTTTTCCAGAGATCTGAAAACCGGCGAATAGTTCTCATTCTTGTACCTGTTGAGCTAACACACATGCTATTAACGTTTTTCTCATCTCTTGCACTATTAATTTATGCAAAAGTAAGCTTTCTCGATTTATCATGAGGATGGTGTCAGGTTGTTCCGAATCCGACTCCTATCGGGCAACAAATTTTCCTCGAACTAATCTTGTTGATCATTTACTTCCCACTAATTCTCAGCTTTCTCATCAAGCACAGCGTAGAAAGGCTGTTAGTTACCAATTCCGAAGAAAAGACCAAACATGGACAGGCTATTTTTCCAGTGCTAATAGAGCGGCTCCTGTCGACCCGGATGTGGACCATATCGAATCTCTTCGAAGAAGCTGGATTATTTGAGATATGTGGAATTCTTACAAAGATAAAGATTTGAGATAGAAATTATTATAATTGTTATTATTGGAGTGTGGTAACAAATTTGTATAGCCTCACAATTGTTATGGTGCACGTAGTATTGACGTCTACATCATTATTCTTGGATTTATTGGATCCCTAGCATTAATGATGTTCAGCAAGGCTTGAAAGTGCCTCCTTTTATGTTTCATTGTTCGTTCTAGATCGCATCAAACTCGACACCCGTCGAGCAGCAAATCTTTCTCGAGCTGGTGACATTCCTTGTCTATTTTCCACTCATTCTCTCGTTTCTGATCCAGCGAAGTGTGAACAAGCATTGAGTTGTGGGTTTAAAACTACAGCGAAAATTATTTTCAGCTGGTATAGAAAAGCGCCCGTCGAGCCTCAAATCTATCGAGTCACTACAAAAGAGCTGGGACAAAAAACTGCGAAGGCCATTATTTCAGAATTATGTAAAAAATAACTCGAGATAAAGACATGAGTCAGAAGCTAAATAGTTCCGATATGTCGTGCTTGTAGAACCGAAGAAATGTTATCGTAGCGCTGACGTCTTGTTCTGGGGGCGGAAATCGTCTAGACAGTTTTTGCGCTGCTTATTTCTGAGAATACGCTATTTTAGTAATACAACTACTAATCTCCTTAAAAATGAGAGTTCAATCGTAGATGACCAGAATGCGCTAAGTTTCAGCCTAAAATAGCAGTCTAGGCGATTCCCCCTAGTTATGGACTATACATGGACTCACTTGTGCAATAATTACGCATAAGTTGATTCCCATAGAACACCGTGACTCACACGTGTTTCTGACGCCTTCTTCGACAATTATATTTGTTACATTGTATGGCCTCCCTTCATGATTGAAGATATTCAACTGCTATGAACACTTCTGAGTGCTCCATTTTCCTCGAGCTCGCGCACAGTTTCGAATATCAATTTCTGACTGTTATCAAAGCGATTTTATGCACAATTGGAGCCATCCGACTCGTTATTCAATGGAAGCAATACGTATGTTATTTCAGCTCATTAGAGTTCAAAAAGTGCAGATTTTCCAAAAGAAGGCTTTGCAAGGCGTCCGATTCCTAGTCCATGCAAACACAAAAATTATTTTTCGTTTTTATTTCGCGCTGAATATTGCGATTTCATCGGTATTCGCGTTAATTTATGTATTCGAGATTATTAGGTAAGTAAGCTTGTGGACTACTACTAGAAACCTCCTCAATATTTTAATATTGAGGAGGTTTCTAGTAGTAAAAAGGTGAAAAAGGTGTGACCATTTTCAGACTTCGATCCGATTGTCTTCTTCTCGATTTTCGCTTCATTCTGCTGTCAAGGTTGGATGTTTGCGTCAAATCAGAAATAAAAGTTCCACGAGCAGGGGCGCTGGAATTGCGTTGATGTACGCCATGCATCACTTAATGCTCGTCCTGTCGCTTGAACGACTCTACTCGTCACTTTTCCCAGCACATTTCGAAAACCATTTGAGCAAATTACTATCGGTATCATTAGCATTGATAGCGGTAAGAATTTGCTATCTGCATAGAAAAGGGTTCAATTTGCAGGTTGTTGGAACGCTCGTTTCAAGCATGATGGTGCTATCCGTCGATTTTCTATTGTTTCAAAGACCAAGAATTGAGCTAGCGCTTATGAATGTCAATGTACCAATGAACAAAGAGAAATACAAGGTAGTGAATTTCAATAAACATAAAAATTTTGTTTTCCGTGCTAGAATTTGTTGGACAAAGTTGCACTGTCGAGCTGTGTTTCGTTTGTTACGCTATGCATCGATTTTTACATTAATTTTCTCCGAAAACCAGCAACTGGAGTGTCATTGGGAGTTTCCTATCAGGTGCAATTTACGGTAGCTGTATTTACTGCTACATCAACATTTAGAGATTGGAAAATCGTCGAATCGTGTTGACTTTGATGCCGATTGAGCTTACGCAGCTTGTTCTTGGATTCGTCGGATCTCTAGCACTTATGATTATCGGCAAAGTAAGTTTGTGCTTCAAGTTTATTGCTTGTGTCCAGATTGCAAACGCAACTCCTGTTGAGTAAAAAATGTTTCTTGAACTGGTATCATTCGTTGTCTATTTTCCCCTCATTCTGTCGTTTCTAATCCAGCGCAGCGTGAACAAGTAGTGAGTTGCGGATTGAAAATAAACGCGCGAGATTTTTCAGCTCGAATCGAAAAGCGCCCGTCGAGCCTCAAATCGATCATTTCGAGGCGCTAAAATGGAACTGGAGGAAAATTTGACAATTATGATCCGCGAAACCCTTTGATAAAACTCAACAATGTCGTGAGCATGTCAAAATAAGCAAATAATCGAATATTATTTATCTAATTATTGGGTCTGGAGCTTCATGAGCTGCTGCTTGGCGGACAAGGGGATGTTGTTGAAGGCCTGGACAATCTAAAAACACAATTATTTATCTCTGAAACCTAAAAAAACTCACTGCAGCCTTGAAAGCATCAGGATTCTCCTCAGCAGCCTTCTTAATCTTTTCGAGCAGTTGGTGAGCGGCGTCCTGCTGTTCTCAAAATGCACTAATTACTTTTTATTTTGGGGTAAACACGCACCCTGAGGCAGCTCGGCCAGTTTCTTCTCCACAGCAGTGTTGATGGCGGCTTTCTGTTCATCGGAGAGGGGAAGAATGGTGAAGTCGACCTGAAAAACATCGCTGAAATATTTTCGACATTAGGCAAGCATTTTCCGATGTTGATTTATGGAAAAAATGCTTACGGGAAGCAGCAACGGCGAGAAGAGCGATAGTGACGAAGAAGTTCATTGTTGCTAAATCGCAGAAATTATTCAATTTGGAAATGCAAAACTTCTACGGATACAGACTCAAGAACAGAAGAGGATCTCACAGTGTTGAGAGGACGAGAAGTAGTGAATCACAGTGCGCTATGATCTCTTTTATAGCGCGAACTGAGTGGATTATCTAGTTGCTCGTAACGGATTGGGCCTCCGGGATTGGGGTTCATTCACCCGTTCGTTTATCCGTGATCACTGAAACGATTCTACAGCTCGAGATTGTGAATAGGGTTGTCAAAATGAAGAGGAGAAATGAATACTTCATTCCCTCTCTCCCCTAGCGAGGGGATCGGCGTCATTCTTCATTGAAGAGGGGGCCGCGCGGTCACCTCTTCAATGAAGAGGGGCGAGCTCTTCATTGAAGAGGTTATTCGCAAAATGGCTCTAACTCGAATTGTAATTGATCTTTCTACTTGAAACTTCAGAGTAGGCTTCCATAAGTCATGGTTTGCCATATTGCGCCTTTTTCAATCATTTTTTAATCCTTTCAGCAACGATTGACTGACAATCAGAGTTTGGTGTCTCCCATGATTTAAATGCATTTTCTACAGCGTAGAATTGACATTGAGAAGTCTCTGATACTTAAAATGTTGTAACTAAACAAAAGATCATTGATTATTCTTAAAAGATCATTGATTTAGAATGACAAAATCGTATCGTGGAGGTTTGAGTTACCGAGAATCAGCCAATAGATAGCTCTGGAGAGTCAGCGATATATAAATTTGCGATCACGCACCGCGTAACAACTTATTGGAGGCTGACCTAAAATTTGAAATGTAAATATCCATATACATTCGAGTTAGACCCATTATTTTGAAGACCTCTTCATTGAAGAGCTCGCTAGGCCGCGCCCTCTTCAATGAAGAGGGGGAATGAGAAGGGAGAAATGGCCTCTTCATTCGTACTCAATCTCTTCATTTTGACAACCCTAATTGTGAACTATCGAACATAGACTACTGATTTATCACAGTGTGCTCGTGGAAAATGCTCGGCTTATAAAATAGTTTGTCGTGTCATCCAAATGCCTCACTAAGATGTTTTGAGGTTCACAATCAGCATGAATCACGTTTTTGTTGTCGATGGCATACCGCCCAAGATAAGGACGACCTGATAAAGAAAGCGTTCGCTCCGTGTCTTCTCTGAGCAATGCGTAAATTCAGTGAACTCGCAATTGTGACATTGTTCTCTTTAGTTGTCGCAGTAGCATTTGATTGCGACGGTTCAGGAAGGTTTGCTTCTCTTTCTATTTTGTCATAATCAGAAGTTTCAGTAAATGCGCAGTTGTTTTGCGTCGGTGAGCGCTGTCAGGGTCGCAAAATGCTCTTCGAGAAGGATGATCTGATTCCCGATCTGGCCACCAAAGACTTCGATAACGCAGTATTTGTATACTATTTTCCAACAAATGGGCATAAGTGCAATGCAGATCGTCTCACTTGTTGTTACTCGCAGCTGCGCTCTGCTGCTGTACGACGGCATTGATTACAGAGTTCGGTGTTACTTATTCATCTGCAAATAATATTTTCAAGGGGAACCCGAGAATGTTCCTGGGCAATGTCGCTGAAGAGCAGTACTATTTGCTGGAGGATGTGATCAAGAGTATGATTTTCGAAAAGAAATTAGATAATTATTTTCGAAAATATTCAGATGCCGCCTCATCTGCTCGTTGTCGCTGCAATAACACTCTTTTTCAGTGACAACTCATGCGATTTTGAAAGCGGATTACAATTGATTTATTAAATTTAACGAGAATGTTATCGAATAAAGTCATCAAATCTCACTACATTTGCATAACGAATGATCCATCAACAATACAGTATCAACTAGTTCGAATGAAGGCAAGCACAGTCTTATCATACCCATAGGAAAATGTTCCCGATTTCGAAATTGTTTCGTGTTTAGGCCACTGCTATTGTCATGGTGTGTCTCAGCCAGAATGTTTATGTTTAACGGTGATTAATTCCCATCAATAAATTCCAGAACGCGATAGGTCACCAATGTAGTCAATTAATCAAACAGAACGCATACTCACAACCAGATTGTTTGCGCAGTCACCAATGCGCATAATATCTTTAACAGTGTGGTCGTTATCGAACCCTCTAAACCACAGCTACGTTTAGACAATGATTCAGACGCCGAATTCAGTAAATTGTTTTCCATCACCAGCCATTCGCAGAACGCGATAAGCCGCTTGCTGACTCAATCAAGTGCCCGATGCACAGCATGTGTGGTTCTTATCGTGCTAATAATTCCGTTCCGCGTCATATTTTCTGATTTCCCTTGTATTTTCATTTCCAGCGCGAATACGATGAGCGACTTCGACGGTAACGAGAACTACTACCTGGATTTAGTGGGTGTTTTTCATTTTTATAACCCGAGTCATCTCCGATTTTTAATTGTCATCATTCTTACAGCTCCGAGAAGCCCGCGCTGATTCACAGATGCTGCAGAGCACTAGGAAGACGATCGGCGAATGTCGCCTATCGGACTCAGATGATACGACGCTCCTGCTAGTACCTCTAGTAATCTTTTACCGCTATTTTTTTCCTATTTTCGAAATTGTTCAGATCGTTGTCAGCTCACTGTTGGTGTTCACGTGGATTGGCCTCATCTTCGTGGTCGCCTTCAGAAGGATCAAGGTTTGATCCTTACGAACTCCCCATTGTTCCATGTCCATTAGTGTTGACAAATCGCCACACCACTCTCTCATTTCGAATGTTCTCTCGTTAGTCAGACGGGCGAGAGAGCATGCGAATTGCGGAGAGACGGGAGCCGGATTGTCATCACTAATGTGTATCTTTTTCAGCACCCCCAGCCGCCCACCTGCCCCATGCCGATGCCTCCCAAATGCGGTTTGTTCGAGTCCACCCCGAACATGTATTGTTCGTATCTGACGCCGGGTGTCGAGATCAAAGACAAGAAAGAAGACGGCTACTACGTCGAGGCTGTCGGGTGCAGTCTGCCGAGCGCGCCAAGAATGAGCATTTGAAATGAATCATGGACTCGCGGTCTGTAACCTTTGTAATCTCTTCCGAAATTGTGCCTCAGCTATGACTAGAGTAATATAAATCATTCTGACCTTTTTCCTTCATTCGGAGCGGTCCTCTCTCATTTCTCTCCCTAAATGGCCCGCCTTTTCCTTTGATTACCTAATACCATTGGAATCCCTGTACCGTAAAGTACCGTACATACCTTATTCATACCTGTGCGGCCGGCTAAAGCTTCATCTTCAGTTAAAGGTAAGTGTATCCCTCTTATTGCACTGACTTTA
>LS532022.1:1475742-1512464 GCA_900490775.1 Pristionchus maxplancki | reverse complement strand
TGTCCCTCTTACGATGTACGGTAGTCAAATCTGGAACCCCACTTCTGTTGGTCTAACTAATAAAATTGAATCTCTTCAGAGAAATTTTTCTAAGAGGCTCTTCAGAAGATGTTCCTTTGACACCACTACAGGATACTACCGTAGGCTTGAGTTGCTTGGTGTTCATACTTTAGAGCGCAGGAGAATTATTGCAGACTTGATTTTCTAACATTCGTGTGTACATGGACACTATCAGGTAGACGTCTCGTCACTCTTTCGCATCTCTCCACTCTCGCATAACCTACGGTCTTCTCACCCACTTAGGCTGTCGATTCCTTACCTCATACGATCCTCACATTCCACAGTTGTTAGTAGAACCATTCAAATTTGGAACAGCCTCCCCATTGAGGTTGTCCTTTCCCCCTTAGCTAAATACCGCTCCTACATTCAATCACTTACTCATTTAGACCTACCCCCCTCACTCATTCGAATCTAAAATATTGTAATTCTTATTTCATATTCGTTTCTGAAGAGCGTAATTCTTATTTCATATTCGTTTCTGAAGAGCGTAATTCTTATTTCATATTCGTTTCTGAAGAGCGCTAGCCCTGCTGCCTCACAAACAACAAGGATCGCCCACGAGCGTCCTTACATTTCCATCAACAACTTACAAGAACCCTTACCCGTCCCTCCTCCTTTTTATGGATGGAATAAAATATTTGTATTTAAAAAAAAAATCACTCAGACCACTTCTGACAGAATAAATGCATTTTTTCGTTTATTCTGTAGCATCAGTGATCGTCACTACAGCAGCTAATCTACCGTAGCCACTCATCAATTATCAGCAAAGACGGTATCAAGTCTGCAAATCCGTCTGGAAATCTAACAGATCTGCAGGATTACTGTTTTGTCACTCTCCAAATTGCAATTTTTCTGCAATCATGATGGATGCTAAACCGTTGTTTATGCATACGATGCAAACGCCGAACGAAAAAAAATGGCAGAAAAATAATATAAATTTCAAAAGAATTTCACAGCGTTTCAAAGGGTTTTTCAAAGTAAAAATACGGTTGAGCATTATCACAGTTCACGAGTACTCCTTGTTGCACAGTGCGCCATGACAGCAGCAAAAGGAGACTACTCCCTTCTTGTCTGCAGCGACGCACGCACCCTTCCCGCATTGGTCCCGCAACGAGATCTGAGATGGAATCTGGTTACGGTAGGGTGACTACGGTAGCAAGAGTACAATAACCCAATTTTCCTACTGTCATGTTGACTATGAATATAGTACTCCCATTTCTAGTATGGTTACGGTAGACCGATCGATATACAAATGAAATCCGAATCAGCAACTGACCTCCTGCCCTGAGTAGCAGCCCTGCTGCAGCAGGCCCTTGTCGCTCCACACCGAGTAGCAGCCGACGGAGCGAGGACCGAACTGGAAAAACTGAGTTGGCGTTAGATTGCTGATACTGTATCCAAGTTTACGGTAATCGACTCACTCCCTCAGTCATCGTACACGTCTGGGCTATGGACGTGCCGTTCTTAAGTGTGGCAGTGCACATCGTGATTGGAGTGCCGTCGCCATCGAGCCAGATGAGGCCCTCGTTTCTAAAAAAGCGAAGAGTTTGGGCAGATTGGTAGTACTCCAATAGTACAAAGTCACTAACAGCAACTCCTTGGACAGGTCGCTCAGTGCAGTGTGGGCGATAGGAGCAGCGATGGCGAGAAGGAACAAGAGCGGAGACATCTGTATCTGAGGTTGCGAAAGTCATAGAACAACATCAGCAAGAAACATGAGATTTCCCGAGAAAACAGATGTAGACAGAAACCAGCTACTTCTCGCTGGTTTCACCTGTATTTGACAGGTGAGATAGGAAAGTATCAAGCTAATTGACATTGGTCTGGGAGAGCGATAATTTCTATCAGACACTATGTGAAAGATATCCCCACCACGTGAACACAACACGGGCGGTATAGCCTCGCGCATAGGTCGCCGATCATTCGGGACAGGCCGACTGCTGAATTGGCAGGGGGTGGCAGAGCCGGCCTTGCGAGGATACGCCTAACGCCTTTACTACACTAAAATCTGGGTATTATCGTACGCGAGCAGCAGAGGCGGGACTCCTCGGAGACCGATTGTGATAATACGATATGAATTCTGCAGAAAGTCACGCGCGCCTCAAATGCTAGTGAGCGGGAGGGGCTTCGAGCGAAAAAAGCCGGTCTTTGATTGATGCATAAACGCTGCAAATGCAGTGAAGCCAGAAAAATGCGACTATGCTACACACAACGCAGAGTTCCGCATAGATACACTGATAAGGTATGGTAAATATGTAAACTCTCTCGGGGAAATTCTGCAAAGGATGTTATCTTTCTTCTTGCCAAATCCGCGACTAACCTACGCACAATTCTGACATCCCACATCCCAAATCACAGACCGATAAGACGTGGTGAATAAACAAAAGCCGCTTCGGGGAACTGGGACTTGCTTAATTATGCTATAGAAGGCAGTTGTAGTATCAGTCTGCGCGAGAAAAAATGCGACTAAGCTACGCACAAGTCGGTGCAAATTCGGCGCAGAAAAGCCGCAAACATCTTTTTTTCTAATACGCATATCTACGATCGTCGTATTTTCTGAATTGTTGAAAACAAATTTCGTCAGAAGGTGGAAAGTTAGAGTCCCTTCTGAGAACAACGCGGGTGATCCATGAACGTGATCATCCAAAAGCGTTGGCAAGGCTGTAAATACGGAAAAAAGCGACTTAGCTACGCACGAATTTGCACGAATTCCCAATAAAAAAAGTAAAAAAATCCTTTCTTTTTGGTTTGAAATTTCCGGTTTCGCTCGAATGGCGCTATCTCTGCGAACGTAATGCAACATACTTGTATTCTTTAGTAAAAAAACGTTTGAATTAATTGATATTACTCAGTGGGATGAATGATTTCAATTAGCAGATGTTCGGGAAATGTCGGCAGGTGCTGCAAAAGTGATCACGGTCTCTTCGGCAGGAGCGCTCTCTCGGCACTCTCTGATAAATGAGAGAGTGCGCGAAATGAAGAGACGATTAGCCTCGAATCGACTTTATTAGCGATCGACCCGCTGTCGTTCCATCTCCTTTCACGCCACAGCGCACTCGGCCTCGCTGCTGACGACTCCCACGTTCAGAACGAAGCTGATTCACGTGTGAGTTTACTTTCGAAATTAACCAATGACCAGTTTTTCAGTCAAACGTTCGCGTATATTGCACATGTTAAGACGACGTTGCAGCATGCTGCAGCATACAGCGTTCACAAGCCAACATTTGCATTGAAAAAGCCATTTTTTATCTCTCTGGATACATTTCACTCCCTTATTGCAATGTACTTGCATGGCAACTTCAACAACCTCGGCTAGTTATTTTATACTGTGCTTCGATCACACTTGAGAACTGTCTACACACATCATCGCACAAATCGTTCTCTCCCCTCCAGCCACTTTCACTGATTGTGCAATTGTTCGATGTTTTCTCTAATTCATAATTTTTTAGACTTATTATTTAAAAAAAACAGTACATGCCCAAAACACTACGTGCAAATCGTGCCAGATCATAACCTCCTTACTCGCCGAGTAGCCGGCGGCGGTGTGCCAAGACAAAGGAGGGGTGTGTAAGTGCCGCTCCTCCCCGTTTATCACTTTGCTGCACTCTCGCCATGCTGCTGCTCTTGTTCCTTCCCTTACTATCCCTAGCCGCGCTTCACGATTCTGATGCGTCGGGGGTCTGCTCGATCGATTGGGATGGTAAGCTGCTTTCTTACTTACGTACTGGCCGGTGAGCAGCTGCCACAATTCATAAGTCCCAAAAGTATTTGGTTACCTTCACACTTTTATCAGCTGTGCTCGATTGGGTATGTAAACTCGAACTTTCTCTCTTCCGAATTTTCTCAATGCTTGCACGCAGAATGTGGAGCAACAACTGTGACTATCAAATTAATTCCACACGATTTGCAGCCACCGACGA
This sequence comes from Pristionchus maxplancki, assembly GCA_900490775.1. Lineage (NCBI taxonomy): Eukaryota > Metazoa > Nematoda > Chromadorea > Rhabditida > Neodiplogasteridae > Pristionchus > Pristionchus maxplancki. The sequence goes on along the minus strand of LS532022.1, from coordinate 1,508,484 downwards.
CCAGCTGGCTCTTGACAACAGCGTCTGCTGTGATGAGCCCCTGCATAAGAGCATGTCGAGATCACTCACACAGCTCAACAAGAACCACGCTCAGCAGAAGGATGTGATAAAGGTTACTTTCATTGCTTGTTTTCATTACTTTCGCGCTGAAAAAAATGTGCCAACGCCATCAAAAAGCGCTCAAATTCTAAGGAGAATTTGGCAAACTGAAATATTGCTTTCAAATTATGCCAGTTTGATGCAGCGGTCATCCCACATGTAAGTACGCCAAAAGTGTACTAATTAATTATATGACGTAGCATTCAGGCTGTCATCCCCCTCATCCCCGCCGACTTCAACGCGCACGTCGTCGCTACCGAGGGTGTGATGGCCATCTCCGCGCCCGGTCTGGGAGAGTGAGTGGTTGATCTTTGATCTTTTGCGCATTTCGTAATCATGTAGTGAAGAATACACTCATGTTGCTCTTTCATCATAATCTCGTAGTTTGCCCCATCGTTGAGCTCATCGTTGAGGTCCTTCTGCAAGAAGCGCGTCGGCGCCGTGCACGTGCTCATGCAGCAGTCGCCCATCTCGGTTGGTATCTTTGGTCTTTGATTTCACTCTCTTCAGTGCTGAACGGAACGATTCCTTCTTGGTATTCTAGCGATTTCGCGTTGAAATACTCTGAATAATCTTATTTTTTGGCTTCTAGCTTGAGTTTACTTGAGAGTAAGGCTAGAATTGGAAATGAATTTCCAGGACCCCATGAGAATCTCGCTGCCATCCGATCGCTCGCTGAAGTGTGATCATCCCGCACTCACTCGAGAAGTAGATCGAATCATCCACACGAGAAAGCTGAGAGGCAGTCTGAGTGGAGCCAAGATCATCAAGGTACATTATTTTCCACGTTTCCACCGTTTCCGTTCCAATATTTGCCTTCTCTGTTATTTTTTGTTTGCTCCATTGGTGTGTAGATCAAATACCGGAGAACAGGGTGAAGTTTTCAACAGATTGGAGAATAATTTATAGAAATAATGCAAATTGTCAGGTGTTCGCGGACGAGCTCTACGCCGCCTTCACTACTCGCATCTGGCTGGCACTGTCGGAGAAGAGAGTGGCCTTCCGGTCCAATCCCCATCTCGTGTGCGAATTCCCCGTTGGGAAGCGACTGCATCTCACCGTGTTCACTTTCCAGGTGCTGTAATTCTAACGTTAACATTAGCTGAACTATCACAATGAAATGGGTGAGAGAGCGTTGGTTGTCGGCTCTATTGTTCTATCATTTACTCTGGGATTGCGCAGAACCTTGAAACGGCTGTAACGTTTTTGCTGCTCGATCAACGCCGCCCGAGAGAGAGAAAGAAAGGGGGTGAAAGTACCTTACACTTGCGCATCAAAGGAACACGCGAAAGGGAAATCCGTGCTATTGTCAGAGCAAAAGGGAAGGGTGATAGCCTATCAGTGATAGGGAAGTGATTGGGGTCGAGGAAAAAAATCACACATAATTGCTCAATATTGCAGCCTCTTCCCTCTACCACGACCAACGAAGACGTCTCGCCGAATATCACGCCATTCCCTGCAACTAAGACTGCAAGCGTCGTAACGACGACACCCAAGCCCACCACCAAAGCCGTCACCAAACCCGTGGTCACGAAACCACCTACGACTCGCGCCAAAGTCATCAAGACTACTATCTCTCCTCCCCGGACCACCGTCGCCCATCGCACTACCGTGCACTCTTCTGAATCCTCCTTCCACAAGGTCGCCCTCAAAGTGAGGAACGAGGGCATCTTCAAGAGAGAAGTCGGGAGGGCGAGACTGGGAGGATGCGGGAACGAGAGGCTGAAAAAGGTTGGTGAGGGCTGCTAAGATTCTTCAACTTCCTCCCATGTATCACCCCCTTTTGCTGCCAAAATTTCAACCCTATCCATTCGCTAGACCCAGTTACTATCTCTCTAATGATGTTTTGTAAAATGTGAATGTTTGAAGAATAAATGAATGAATGAATCGAGTATATCGAAATTGTAAAAATCGTCTCTGCAATCGATAAAAAAAGTAGATCGTTCTTCGAACGAATATTCTAGATCATGCAACGTATTCTGGGGCCACTTCTACAACGACTTGAGAAGAAGCTCGGAGACATTGCTCTGGTCAGTCATTTGGTTTTCCTAGGATCTCGACAGGGTAAATAAGTGTGTGAAATGGGAAACAACTACTCGCTCTCGTTCGAAAGTTGGATTGCTGTCTTTCAGAAACTGCAACAAGTGATCCAGCGCACGACGGGACGCTCGTTCGAGATAATGCTGGGCAAGGGCGACTTGGTCACGTCCTCCCATCAGACCAGCCAGAACTCGCACTGCAGGTGTGATTTATTCATATTTTGACCATACATATTGGCCATTTTATCTTTTTATTGTTGTTGGATTTTCACATATCTCTTTTTCAGACTCCGCATCGGCAACTTCTACACAATGGTCTACGAGACGCCCGTGAGGTACGACATCCGCAATTCGGACCTCGAGAAGCGACTGTCGAACATCGATTTCGGAGAGAAACTCGGTGAGAAAATACTCATCTTTCAACATTTTTTAATAATAAAATATAAAGGAGGTTCCGGCTTCCCCGGACAAACGCCGTTCGCGCGCTTCGATCAGATCATCACGCATCTGGTAAGCTTTCGGCCGAATTCTCATTTATTATTCACATAATTTCGAAAATAATAGCCTCGTTACAGCACGACCGCGGCTTCAACTCCACTCGTTTCCACGGAATCGCGGAGCGGCTTCACGAGATTCACGAATCCCGTCGTCCTCGTCCATTCTTTGACGGGCCTCCACCGCCCTTCTCCGAGGGTCCTCCCCCATTCCCTCCGCCGCCCTTCGGAGGACCACCCCGACTGCTGGGTAGAATCTTCGGATGAGCGAGTCGATTTATTTATTATTGCTTGTAATTATTGAAAATAAATGTATTATCACGTTTCACAAAATTATGATTTGAGATTTACGAGATCTACAATGTTTACTCTTGCTCGACCGATCATTATACGACTTATCGTCGCAATACCGAGTAAAGAATACCGTTCTGATCAATACGACAGAACGTACTCCAGGGAAATCGCCTTCTATTTGTTCGCACGACGTGTCGTAGACTACTAAACTAAACATACGATAAAATGCACAAATAGACAGCGCTAAGTATTAATTAACAATCCACTTGGGACTGAACTTGCTGTTGCGTGGACAGTGTAATGCCCGCAATTGCTTCAGTCGGATGAATCTAGATGGATGCGAATACAATTTGGAAATGTTTGCAGACCTGGAAAGTGATCCTTTGGAATAGTCTGAGTACGGCTCTTCGATAATCACTGATCAAGAATATTATGGCGAGAGGGTCCACTGAAAAGTTGTGTGAAATTTCATAGATATAATGCGAAAATCGATGCCACAATTTTTTCGAATCTCTCACTCACACATTGGATAGATTGAGTACAGAATGGTCAGAAGCCATAATGGTGTTTTGATGCTATTCGATTTTAGGAAAGGACTTATCAGATAGAACGCACATGGGAAATAGAGGAGCGAGCATGGAATGGCTAACTGAAAATAAGATGTAGTTAAGCAGCGTTAACGGAGACTTACTTGGACGATTAAGGCAACAAAGAGCTGAGCATGTAATTTTTTATATGTGCTTTCACCAATTGAAATTAGTGTTCGAATAATACTATTGTAAAAGGAAATAGTCTAATTTTGGCGCGTTACTCACTGAGCAGATGATATTATAATCAGGGTGAAAGTCATGGCGATAAAAGCCAAAAGAGAAAATATCAATATAAATTTGTTTGTGTGCAAGCTCCCGTCTTTTTTCTAAACATTTTCTTCGCCCTGTGATGGGTATGAAAACATACAAATGCTTTGAAAGTTATTATCGATTCGTACGGATCAGCTGGGAATGGGAGGTCATTCGATTTGTAGAAATCTTTCATGCTTGATTCGTATCTGAATCGTTCATTTCTAATCAATTGTTAGTGGTAAATTACTCTGGTTCGTAGTCAATAAAGAAATAACAAATCAAACTCCACGCCATCCATTCGGTGAATAATATCAAAATTAATACACCCATCCTTCTCCATGACAAACGAATTGAATCGCCGGGTTTGCAAAATGAGATATTTGCATTGATCAACTTTGATCTACAAATCTGCTAATAACGCTTGCTCGATACAAGAAATGCAGTGCGAATATAGCAAAGCTCATTGAGACGATTCCACAGTAAGCGGAGGTAAAGATCTTATTCTGAATTTCTCCTGGAAGAAGAACAATGAAAAGATCTCCGTGAACTGCAAATATCTGAACATGATCAAGAATATGACTGAGAGAGAATGTATGCCATACCGGAGAGAAGATTTCTTGAAGAACAGTGTAAATAAGATCAGAAATCAAAAATATTATCAATAACTTCTTGTATTCGTTTAGCTCTTTGCGAGATTTCGTGACGACAAGAAACAGTGCCGTCAGGTTTGATGTAATCCCTAAAACTGAAACATCCCAGTCAATATATTCCAAATTGAGTCTAAACATACGAAATATGGGATTGGAAAGATTTCCCATTGCTGCTGTGTCTGATTAGTGTGGTCGCTGAACGCAGTATGCCAGATGACGACAAACTTTTCCCAAGAGTCTTTGCGTGTCTTGTAATCACAAGAACTAGGTCATTCGATGTGAACAATGATCGAAGATTGGTGTTTTTTTCAGCTGCACAGCTTCAAAATTCTATTTCGAGATATAGGCAATTAACTATTGCTTCCGAACACTCGCTTAGATGGGAATGCACATGTTTTGCAAGCTGGTTGAGACACCAATCTTTGATCATTACTCACGCCGAATATAGTTATTGTGCAGAGACTCAAAGTCTTGTGGAGGTCTTGTGGTTGTGATTCATTTAAAAATAATTATTTTAAAAAAGATTATAAAAGCCGATTTTATAAAAATTAAAGGGGATACATTTTATCGAAGAAATGGTCATCCAGCACTGCACGATTAGGTGGATTCGATCGACGAGAGTAAGCATGGTAAATCAGAAGAAGAACTCTATACGAGTAACTCTTACTAGGGTGGCGAAAACGAGTCCCGGGTGAGTCGTTTTCCCCTCTCTCTCTGCTTCTCCGACTCACTTCTTCTCGTTCTTCTCCGACTCACCCGCGAGCGAGGGGGCAATAAACCGAGGGAGTGCGGGTGAGTCGTTTTTGTGCGGGTCGGAAACGACTGATGACGGTCGTGGGATAGTTAGGAAACGCCTCACTTATCTTGGAGAACTCTTACGGGGGCAACATCGATTCTTGTGCGTTTGTTTGTATTTTGCATGTTTTTAGAAAATGCTTTATTTTCAATTTTATCAATGCAAAATGTGTTATTGCGCCTTGAGCTTCATGAGCTGCTGCTTGGCAGACTCTGGGATGTTGTTGAAGGCCTTGACGACCTTGAAAGGCAAATTGTATAATAAATACCAAAAATATCGCTAACAGCAGCCTTGAATGCTAAATAAAAAATACCAAAAATATCGCTTACAGCAGCCTTGAATGCTTCCGGATTTTCCTCAGCGGCCTTCTTGATCTTATTGAGAAGCTCGTGAGCGGCATCCTGTTGGGCTGTAAAGAAAATTATAAATTTCAATTTTCGAAATCAGCAAAAATAGGCCAGCTCTGACCCTGAGGCAGCTCGGCCAGTTTTTTCTCTACAGCAGTGTTGATAGCGGCCTTTTGCTCATCGGAGAGGGGAGGAATGGTGAAGTCGACCTGTGGTATCGCATTTTTTTCGTATTTTTGCTCCTGAAATCGATATTCGAAAATAAAACTGACGGGCAGAGCGAAAGCAGCAACTGCACAGACGGCAAGGGCGAGGATGAGTTTCATGATTACTAAAAAATCTTTTTTTTTAATTTAAAAAACTAAAAAATGACAGTAAAGTAGACATACCTGGTTGAAGGTTGGATACAAGCGAGCGGTTCTGTATTGTCAAGGCTCGCTGTTTATTTTATACTCGCTTTGACTGGATTAGTCGATCGAAAAAGAGGAGATCCCGATTCACAAACTGCCGGTTTATCCCCCACTTTGTGCGATTGTTCTTGTTCGATGAGCTAGACGACCACCAAACTTCCGACTACAACGTTCGCATTTGAGCTAATAGCACAATGTTTGACAAAGAGCAATTGGTTTGTTCAATTTTCTCTGTCAAGTAATTGATTATTTTATTTAATACGCGAGGTATTCTTTGTAGTTACTCGTTAGCTCAGAGTATTCACATCAGATTATTGGAACAAGGGTTTTGTCAGCGCCTATAGCAGTATTGGGTCAGAAAATAATGCTTTTATTGCACGCAAGATATCTGTGTATCAAGCTTGAGTCAGCAGCATACAGATCTTGCTGGAACCGATTGGCTTTTGCACTCAGAACCTAGACGGAAGCGTGGTTTCCAATGACAGATTGAAAATTTTCTCGCTCGGAAACAGTCGCTTGGCGCATGGTAAGGATCTGATCCGTCGCCGAAACGCCCTTCGGAATTCGGTATTTGTTAGATACAGGGCATTGATCTATGCGCATCGCTCGCAAGAAAGAGTCTGTGTGCAATGACGCGAGTTTTGAAGCTGGACGAGCCGCCCTAAAATGATTTTTTCTCAAAAGAAGCAGCATGCGTCATACTCGCCACGCTTATCATTCCGCCCCGATACATTTCAGTGTTCCGATTCTCTCCACTTCCCGCGCTCTCTCACTCCGTCTAACCAGCTAGAGAGCGCGTGCAAGACGAAACAAAATGCTCCCATGTGTTATTGTTGCTACCAGAGCAACGCGCTGGTCATTTCTCATCCCGCGCATTCCCTCTCACACCCCGGGAGGTAACAAGTTATTTCCGCGCGGCAGAAATGTAGAGTAAGATTGCTCACTCCTTTCGAAGATCACTCATTTGTCACTCCATAATTGCGTCATTTCGATCATGACATCTTTCAATAGAATATCGCGCCTGTATTTTATCTTTGCTCCTTTTTTTGCAGAACTTGTGCAGGAGGAGCAAGTGCGCGATCCATGCTAGTCCTTCCTGACCCATCCAATCGCAGTTTATGTAGCGCGTGATGCTCTGAGAGTTTAGGAGGAGATATGGGCACCTTCACCATTCAACCGGTGCCGTTCCCTGCTAAGATTCCGGCAACGTTCCTGCCGATGAGCTGGCTCATCTTTCTCGTCGCCTATCTTCCAGGTACATTCTCATCTTTTCTATGCAGTTGCAAAGAAACCTTTTTTTTTTAAATTATCATAAAATCGAGAAAACGAGTACTGTTTCGATGCTGAAATGAACAGCACAGCAAAATAATCGAGTCAGTCTATTCCGAGCGACGAAGTTCGCTTTGCAGCCCTTAGCTGCTACTTCTGCATCGGTTCTACGCTGATTCTTCAGAGGGACATCATCTCCAACTACTCGCTGTCCAATTGCCCGCATGTTAAAAGGTAAGCGAAAGGGCGCAATCGTCCGACAATCACTTTTGCCTAAATTGACAAGGAACAGGGAAAGTGATGGAGCGATAAAATGGGCAATGCTTTCACTAACAAGTGAAAGCGAGTGAATTTTACGGCATCAATTCTGTCGAAAACAAGCATTTTTTTTGTTTTCAAGCAAAACACACAACAAGCAGATCGGATTCTCGAAAACGTTTCCTCTATTCCATCTCGGATTCTAGAGTGTCTAGAGATTTTATCCCAAAAATTGTAATATTTTTTATTATCAGCGCCCTTCCGCCCATCTCTTACTCGATCGGAGTATGGGAACCGCAGAAACTCGTGTGGCTGTTTGCGTTGATGCTGCATCTGCCGGCGAGGATCATTCTGAGCATGGTAAAGGAAAAAACCCAGGAACAAGAACCCTGAAAACCCTGAACCCAGAACCCAAGACTCGAAACTAAAGTCCATTTCCAGACGGTCCCGGAAGTGTACCTACCCGGTCTGGGGAAGTACATAATGCAGGCTGCGATCACGTTCGAGGTTCGTTGTTTCCTCGAGAATGTGCCTGAACTAAAAAAACATGATTATGATTGTTTATTTGAGGCGCTCGGCCTGATGTGCGTCTCCATCTTCAACGTCGACTCCATCATCGGGTTCCGTACGTATTTTCGAAATTGTCTCATCGGTCAGGGAGGCGAGAGAGCATGCAAAAGTGAGAGAGTTAGTCCATTCTTCGATTTTTTCAGACGCGCACGCCGGCTTCTTCGTCGTGTGGTGGGCGGCGGCGATGTGGAGCATGGGCATTATCATCCATCTGCAGAGACTAATAGGGCAGAAGGATGCGGATCCGCATGTGAGTGATTTCAAAATTCGATCGGTGTCGCCCCCAGCACTTTTGCGAGAAATCGGGAGAAAATGAAATTTATTTCACTGTTTATGTTTCGTGTTTCTTTCTCCGCATGTGCAATTGTTCGTAACACTTGTACTGCACAAATGTACGTGCTACGCCAAAACAAAAAGGTCAAAAATAAGGCACGTCCTTAGAAAGTGAAAGGATCCGGGACACTACAAAGCTACGAGACTGGATACAGGAGGGATTGAAACGCAAAGCGCGCTGGGCCCTCAAGGTCAGGAGTATGAATCTGGAGCAATGGAGCCGCGCGAGCAAAGTGTGGACGCCGTACTATGGAAAACGCCCCCGCGGGAAGCCTAGATCTCGCTGGAGAGATGACCTAAGACGAGCCATTGGTAATCACTGGTGGAATGCAACCTATGAAGAATACCGCCCCCTCCTCATCTGAGCGTTAACGCCTGACATGATAAATTGATTGATTGATTGATTAGAAAGTACCGGTAAAATTTTCAACAGGAGAAAACAAATGATCCCAACATAACCGCATGTGGTGAGATAATATCATCGCACTGCAACTTAATAAAAATATATTATATTCTCGAAACTAGGAAACTAAAGTCGATTGCAGATAAATCGCATGTGGTGGGTGAAAATCGGAATCATGGCTTCATTCTTCGCCGTCTCTGCGGGATGCTCCATCTTCTACCCAATCTCGCAGAATTATTGCTCGGTGGCGGGTGAGTTTGTTGTTTTTGATGCTATCCAGACGCGTCAAGGGCTTGCCCTAGACTTGACGGAGTTCAGAATTTCGAAGCAATTTTCGATTCAAGAACAATTGTTGCAGCCTTCACCGTATTCTGCCTATGCGAGTACTCAGTAGTGGGGCTGAACGCCGCCTTCTGGGGTTGCTATCTCACTGAGATCTCAAGAGAATTCGAAGGTTGGTATGAACGGGCTACGACTTCATGGGCATAACCAATACAATTTGAGGCTTCCAAGTGACTGCGATGCGACCACAGGCAAAGGCGGCGTTGTCCGATGGAACAATCACCCCGCCGGAAATTGAGAAGCCAATTGAAAGCATCCTCCCCGGACCAGTTATTCTCAAAGTAGCGCACTAGAAACGTGTCCGCTTTTCCGGATAAATGATTCTACAAAGACATTTTTCATAAGAAGAGAGAAATCTTTATCACACAATAAAACATTACAATGATGAAGCAATGAGGCGGATTCTCGTACCCAAATAAGGAAGACAAACTTACGTATGGGATCGCCTGGTTCTGCAATGGAATTTGTTAGTAATTTCGACAAAAAATAGAAAAAAGCGCGAAAAGCAGCACTCACGCTCGCAGAACAGGTTGTTGTACGAGAACCAGTTGGTCGGATCACCATTCGGGTCATTCTGCGCCAGATAATCAACGTCTGGTAGATACACCATCCAGTCGCCATCGACACATCTGAACGGTTTTTAAAATTAATTTCGAAATTCGGTCTCTCCATTTCACACGCTCTCTCGCCTGTTCTGCGGATGTTACCTCATGTAATCAAACTCGAGACTGCTTTGGCCGGTCTGGCTGCCGTCTTGGTACGCCAACGTGGCCTGGAAAGTGGATTTTAGGGTCGAAAAAGGCGAATTTATGTTAGAAATTCGGGCGAAACCGCTTGATCCGCATCGAGAATCGGCGAGTGGCCGTCGGCCGTGGACGAGTAGTACAGGCCGAAGGAGAGCGGGGACGTGCCCTGAAATTATTCGATTGGCGATTTCCCGGTTCTCATCTCCCGGATCTGCTATTGTTAAAGAGGTCACCGTGCAAGTGGCGATCAGGTCGCAGCTACCGTCGTTTGCCGGCGTGAAGGTGATGTGAGCCCACTGGAAATTGCGATTTTTTGGTATCGAAACGGCATTTTTGAGGCCGATTATCGAGGAAATTACCGAGAAATTGGTCTGTGGCGTGCCCTCGTTTCTGACGATGGCCGACGGGTCGCAGGTGCATTGCGAATGCGCGCGAATCGCTGAAAATCATTGAAATTTGATGATCCAATTTGCTCAAGTAATACCGCACGATGCCAAAGTGATGACGACCAGCAGAAACTTGTGCATTTCCGCCTTGTGTGACGCTACAGATGAATCGCCAGTCTTTATACGCCCCCAGCGGACGTGATCTAGGAATGGATTGGCAAGAAATGACTCCCTTCATTTTGAGCGCTCTCTCGTTTGTCGGACTTGCGAGAGAGTACGCAAAATGAAGAGACCATTGCGAATCCATCCCTGACTTGATCACTGCCAAAAGACGGCAGTGAAACGCCCAAGCAGAGGCAGCTGAGTATCCATAGCATGCGTAGGAAAGTGTGCGATCAGGGAAAATCTCTCCTTTTTCCAGACTATTTCGCTGTTTTTGGTGAGCGAGAAGTTTGCACCGAGAGTATGCAGTGGAAAAGCTGCAGTGCTAGCCTAGACAATAGCAATCTGAGCAAACACAATCACGCGATCCTGATGTGTGGGTGAGCGAGGAGATCCGATCATATTTTGTTTTCCCTCACCGACGCGATCAGCGCTAACTTCCTTCTGCGACTGCACGCGAGAATGGATGATTATTCAATCAGTGAATCAATGCGTGCGCACATCTCAGAAGAGCTCGGCAGTTGCCTTAGACGAAGTTCTTTCGCTTTTTGCTTCCACTGGGTGGGCATTTCTTTCCTCTTCAGAAGAATCGAATCGGAGACCCTTATCACTTTTCCTAAGACCTAAGATAAGATGGCGCGATGAGATAGTCAAGACGAATGGAGTCAACTGGGATTCGATATGTAGAAGACAATCCGATATGTGGAAAAGAAGCATCTTTCGGCAGGCAACCCATCTGACGCTTTGATAAATGATTGGTTGATTTTTTTGTCACTTTTCCACAATAAGGGTCGGGTGCATCGGGATATTGATATTCACTTCGCCTTCACAATACTCAGATCAAACATAACAAATGGTTTATCAGAAATGGGCCAGTTCGTCTACCAAATTCGCTTCTTGCACACTGCTGTTTCCCGTTTGCTGCCCCTGCAGAGGATCGCCACTCTTGCAGTACCTGCGCGTTACTCGTTGTCCGTCGAAGCACTTTCGAGAGAACACTCTGCGGTCTACCTGGTGAGAGTGAACGCGGCAGCGGCGACGAATACGAGCGAGATGCCGACGTGACAGCCGGCGTAGACGTAGAACTGCGGTACGGATGGCTTGGCAAGAAATGACTCTCTTCCTTCTCCACGCTCTCTCGCCACTCTGACCGATGAGAGAGTGCGCGAAATGAAGAGACTATTTCTTGCGAAGCCATCCCTAGTACGCATTTATCGTTGCTTTGATTACGTCAGCAACCTTTTCGGGAACTTCGTCGGGTTCTGCCCTCAACCTTCCAGGTAAACTGGTGATTCTGAGGAATGAATGAGAGGGAAAGAGGGGAGGGGTAGGGAAGACGGGGCCAGAAACCGAAGAAGTACTCCTTCTCACACCTGTTCTCTTATCGGGAGATGCAGTCCCTTCTTATCGGCGACGACCAGCGTGAGAATTGTCTGGAGGACCAGCGCGACGAAGGTGTTGAGACCGAAGAGCAGACCGAACGAGTCCTTGTAGAGGTGGGAGGCGAGATTGAACCTACGCATGCAGTGTGTTGGATTGGTCACATAGAGAGAACAGAGAAGCGGAATGGAACACTACTCTGACGACTCTGACAGTCACAGTCATAGCCAACGAGCGGAGCAAACTCACTGCGTGATGGTGATCATTGCTTCGTAGAGCACTCGATAGACGATGTAGCAGCCGTACATGACGAAGATGGAGGGAGTGAGAGCGGAGAGGAGCAGAATTCCTGTTGGGAAACAATCGAATTGAAGCCTTATACAATGTAGCTGTACAATTTACAATTGCTAGATAAACTATGTCTGTTAAGATAAACTAAGGAATCAAACCGGCGTCGATGATTGATAGCACAGCAAGGACGGTTTCTCCCCACAGATGCCATCGGACGTCGACTTTCTCCATGAGGAGAACGGTCGGGAATGCTGAATGGCGTCCTTTTTTATGATCGTGTTCTCGCCGTAAACAATTGTCATCTCAGCTATTGCTGACGTCACAGAAGATCACAAGGCAAGCCCAGCATCCGATGGAGCGATGAACTACATTCTACAATCGGTGATGATTGGTGGTCCATTTCACCGAGAGAATTCCAAACCAAAAGAGATTAGCTTGGGACCTAACACCATACCCCCATGATTCTGATAAATGATTATGATTCTGATTGCTGACGCACCAATCAGGGGCACGATGGCCTCAGTGATGCCGTTGTACTGCGTGTCCGCCGTTTGCACTGAGCCCCACAATGTCTGCGCGTAGTTGGACACCTGGCAATGGCTTGGGCTTGGTTGATTCTGAAAGACGATGCTGACCTGGTAGTCGACGCAACTCGCGAGCGCCCACCACAGACTCCACTTGAGAATGAAGGCGTCCGAGTACATCGACACGGCGTCCTGTAAATTATATCGTTTTATCGTTTGTGATCACGAACGAATCACACAGATTTCAGAAGAGCATCGGCTTGTACAAGGACCGATCATTAGTTGTCATTCACCTTCCAGAGCGCTCGCACCAATTTCTTGACGAAAATGCCGTACGACGGCGCTTCCTCGCGCACTTCTCCATCTGATATTGATTTATTGGGGGGTGCACGATAGTCTTGTTGCAAAAACGAGGGATGATAGACAGTACTGGTGTAAAGATAGGGCGACCTATGGTTAGTCAGTGAGTGTTCTACAAGTCAATGGAAACTAGGTCAAAATGCACGCACGGTTGCATATATGCAAATCATCTTACGGATCACATATATGGGCCTAACTACAGGAAACACACAGGAAATAAATGATTTGTTTTTATTTGTCTTGATCTTAGCCTTATCAGAACCCCTAAGCAGTTGGGCGACGTTCAATGTCGAAATCCTCCGAACTCTAGCACGATTGTCAAACCTACTCTTCCGAAAGGATCACCGCTCTCCCCTCATTCTTCCCTCTTCCTTTGTCCACTGTACTCAAGAGATGGCTCGACTCAACCTTTGATCTGAAAGCGTCTCTCATAGGCGACTTTCCATGAAGTCATCGGGAGAAGGAGAGATGCGATGAAAGCGAATACGAGCGAGCCAGTGGCGATGTAGTTCAGGGTCTGCAGATAGCTCATTCGCCCCTTGTTAACGCGCTCCTTGTTTCAAGGCTATTACAATATCACAGTTTTGGGTGAATTTTTCCGTTTGTTAAATCTTCTAAAGCACCAATGAACTCGCATAATAGTCGCCCCAGTGCAGAAGGATGATCAGCTGGGCGGTGAGGTAGGAAGCGAATTTGCCAGCTTGCAGCGCGGCCCGAGACACGGTGGTCGCCCTGGAACGGAGGCTCTAGATACACGGACGGATGTTCATTTTAAGCTGTTCCAACAAATATGTCGCTCGATTTGGATGGAATACCTCTTGAAAAACGACCTGTCCACTGCGACATAAATGTAAGCGAAGTAGGCAATCTGCGAAACAGTACATATTGATGACTGAAGGCTTCTGCGTATGGCCAGAGGTGCGAGCGAGAAGAGAGAGATGCGATCAGATGTTTATCGCGCTGGTTGAGACGTAATTTATCCGACTGATGATGGGAAGACTTTCCCGAAACGTCTCAACCAGTGCGATAAACATCTGTTCGCATCTCTCTCTTCTGGCCATACGCAGAACCCTTCAGTCTACTAATCACGAGAATTACGCAGTTCCCCCTACATATTGATGAATGTGGTCAAACGTGCTCGGCGTACCTCAGTAGCCGATGCAGCTCCATAGAGCACTTCGATGATCTGTTCCGTGAGCACTGACTTGGCGATGGGAAGATCGAAGAGAATCCAGCACGCGAGGTACGAGACTGCCTGAATAATGATTGATTCGCCTCCCCAATTCGTTTTAACCTCAGCGACGATGATTGGTTTGTACAGGAGGATGTCCGTGAGGAGAAAGACGGGAATGAGGAAGATGAGGTATGAGTACGTCCACACCGGGTACACCTCAAATACTCGCAATTCAGCGGAGGAACTCTGCAAAATCAACGAATCGAGTGATGCACTCACCCTAGAACTCAAGTCTTCACTGGATATGTTCAACGTTTCATGCTGGAACTCGTACAGATACGGCTCGGTCGGCTTGAACTCTTTGAAGAACTGAAAGAATTTGTTTTTGGCGGGTGGATTGCAGCAAGAATGACGCACCCCATAAGCAGCCAGCACCAGGAGGATTCTGAGTAGTCGATTCATGATCTGAACGGGTCCGATTCCTAGATCGAATCGTGGATGCGCGTGACCTCACCGAGCCCTCAGGAGAAGTGTGAAGACCGCCGTCTTATATGAAGACGCTGCTCGCGATGGTTATCAATGGATTATAGTCGATTAGGTGTCTAACTGACGCACGAATATTCGATTCATACTTTTTGATATGCTAAGGGTGTGGCAAGGAGGGTTTTGAGCGTCGTAGAAGATTAGTATGGACAGCTATCGATATGACGCCCAAAGAGTTATGGAATGTGGTCAGAAAAGTGGTTCGGTGATCGAGAAACTAATTTCGAAAAAAAGAACAACTCTGCATTTTCAATGCATCAGAGTACAATTCCAAGTACGATTTTTGTTCGAATGTAACTGCACGAAATAATAGTTTAAAGAAACTGGGAACAGTATCGATAAGTAAAGTCGTTGCGGAACTCAATGGGGGAAAAGGAGAGACAGTGCAAAGTTTTGGCGAAAAGGACGATATGTGTTTTAGTCTCATATTCAATGCTTACCCAATATCGATTAAGCTGTGAAAAAGTGGCGCTGATCATTGAATGAATAGTAGAACAAAGAGACGTTCAAACTCCATTTCAGCTCTCTTATCTCTCGCTCACGGAAGTGTGATCTACTGCGGAGGGTGTGTAAATACTATGGTGAGGAGGCTCCCTGGGTACTCAGACACTTACAGGGGAAATAATCGTTTTGTTGCGTTGTGTGCCCGACATTATTCTGCCACCTTATCTTTCCTCTACTGTTGCTCATTCATTCCCACATTCCCCACCCTACTTAAAGAATATTTATAAAAGATTTCACTTCTCTTCATAGACTGGTTTTTGCTGCTTGGTTATGTCATGACAGTTGCGTCTGCAGATAGAATGTACTGAGGTCTTGGGTTACGATAGCTTCGGTTGTCTGGGTTACGATTGCGAGATAGCGAGGCCTGGGGCTACCGCACGGTACTCGGTTGTCATGCACGTTGCTGTGCACGAATTTATTAAAAACATCGAACTATTTTTTGAATTGTTGAACTCCGGTTGCCGAAATGCCGATATCGTGTCGAGATTCCTTTGTTCTCCTCTCAAAATATTCGGCGTTCCAGATTGTGTGCCGAATTATTCCCTAAGCGAATCACTCATTGTCATTTGGCGTGTATTTGGCCGCTCTATCCTAAACGCGCGCGCGAAATGGAATTCGAAATACCAAGAATAATTTCGGCGTGCGCCGGGAAAGAATTCCGCCCCAGGAAAGAATATTCGAGGTATGTTTGAATTTTGTTTGGGATATTTGGGATGTTTTTATTTGTTCATGGAAATTACTTTATCTACTGAAGACATGTTCGATGCTGATAAAGGTGCGATTATTAACGATGTTAGGAAATAATACATTTTTTACTTCGAAGAAAATTCGTGTATGCTGATGGATACATTTTTTACTTCGAAGAAAATTCGTGTATGCTGATGGAATTCATCAAATTGATCATTGAAATACCTTCCTCCGCACTTTCGACGTTTTTCTGAAAAGTAGTCACAATTGTTCTTATTAAAGTTAAGTAAAGTAAAGTTGGTGAGTCGCTTACTAACGCGTGACGCGTCCTCGACTACCCCACGTCTTCTGCAACTAGCGGCCTATCCTGATTTCTCAGTGGCCTGTTGCCAGACTAATCTGCGAGTTGTGCGCACGCCGATGGGAAATTTGGATCGTGATTTCTCACTACCAATATTTCTTAATCCCCTTGGCATTCTGGGCAAAAATTACCTCTATACTCTCCAACACGCAAAAAATGTCCCCGAGTCGTGCTGAGTAGTCGGAAATTCCGCGTCTAGCGTAGAACTTGTGGAGCTCGCTCAAGATATTGGCTCGATTCCGTGCAACAATGGTATCGTCGATGTCAGTGGTGCCTGGAATGAGAATTTTGAAGAAAGAACTTAAAATCGCAACTATAAATGCAAATAGATTACCTTCACTCCACAGCGTTAATCCGATCATGGCAAGAAACTCTTCTGTGGTTGGACTAATTCTCTCAAAAGAAACAAGAACTTGTTCGACAAACCGGACAAAGCTGCCCTTCATTTCCCTAAAAAACTCATATTTGAGTAATTGACTTGATTTTTTTCAAATACCTGATTATCTCTGGTATGTTACTTTTCGCAAATTGTTCTTCGAAGTCTTCGATTATCTGGGAATTCACGTAGAACGAATAGGTTGGTGTTCTAGAATGATTGGCGTATATTTGGAGAGAGCTTTTCAGAAAACGCACAATATTTGCCGTCCAGGAAAATGGTGCATAACTCTGTATAGACCATCCAACGATTGGATAATTAGACTTGATCTCTCGATAATACAATTCTGGAAAATGAGAAACAATCACCGCTATTCATTGCGATACTCGCCTTCTGTTCCAATGAAAGCAAAGTGAAATCACTGAACGCAGACTCGCAAAACTGCATTAGTCCCCCCTTTAGGACTCGTAAAGCGGACATCTTTGCGCAGTAGTTAACCGGGTAGAACACCTACAAATTATCAAAATAGCCCAACAATCGATGCTAATCGTACCTGCTCTTCGCCTTGCAACGCATTTATCTCGTCCTTTTCCAAAATTCCCTGCTCACCGCACTGTCGCACCACACACAAAAGGCTCAAAACGATCACATAATTTTTCTTTTGAAGAGGAAACAACGTACCTGTATGCCTTCTTGAGACGATCGAACAGGGATGCATTTTCTGAGGCGGTAGCGAAGAGATTGAAGCTATGCTTATTTTTTAAAACAAGAATTAATTTAAAATTTTCACCTTCTGTGGTCGATGAAGCTGTATGTTGCTTGCACGGGTTCGCTGGAACTCTGCTCACTGCTGTCACTCTCGTCTTGCACATCAGATAAATTCTGGAATGAAAGGGAAATATTGAAACCATCCTTCCCATTCTGACGAAATTTTCTAGCAAGCACATTCTGGTGGATCGAACTGTTTGTTTACTGACCGGAGTTAATTCGCCCAGAACAGTTGCGAATCGAACGAAGCGACACTTTCGACAGAGCGGGCGAACATCTGGCATTTAGAATAGATTCATTCGTTGATTTCCCCACCCATAGCAACTCCATGGCAAGTTAGTTTTTTTTAGATTTAGGAATTGTGATCACTTTTCTCCATGCAGTCATTCGTGCCCTTTCTGCACCGCAGCTCCTTGTCGTTCAAGTGCCGTCTAAGAATGAAAATACTCAATCAAAATCCCCGAAACTCCTTCCATATCCATTGAAATCGAAATACTAGTGGTTCTCACCTGTAGAACACAGCGCACGCTCGGCATGAGTCGATACCCAGGTTCGAGTTGTAGATGGGAACCGAACAGATGAGGCATGCGTTTGGCTATAATTTCGCGATAATCGTCAAGAAAATAGAGGTTTCTCGTGATGTATTAGGTAATATTGCATTAAATTATCGAAAAAGTGACCGTTGCAGCCATTTTAACAGTCGCGGACGAGAAAATATTGATCGCAAGCGAGTAGGGATTGAGTGAGTGCGGGAAAGAGAGATTGGCACACACAACGTTGCGCGCTTACTCGTATCTCTCTTTCTCTGTCCACACTCCACTTTATCGTTGAGCAGAAAGATCAGGAAAACAAACATGCGTCGTTCAATGCATCAATTCAAATATCGCTTTATTTTCATCCAATTCAACTTTAGACGTGGTTCCAGTCAATCTTCCTCTCGGAATTTTTGTTAATCTCATGGTATTTCACAATGTCTTCCAGGACGCCGCGTGCCTGAAAGCATGAACTAGCTGTGGTAAACTCAAGAACTTTTCTAGTTAGGAAAGCAATAATCACAAAGTGAACTCACCTTGTTCAGGCACACTTCGTATCTCCTCTGCTTCTCCTCGTCATCATTTCCAGGCGGTGGCTTGTTCGGCTGCAATAAACAATTTACGAAAATATTTGTAAACAAAATAAATATGAGGCCGTCCGCGTGAGATTCAACAAGATTCAACAGGGGTCGGGAACAGGTAAAAAATCGATAACGCATAAAATTTGCTCCTAGGGGTAACTTTTCATTCTAAGAACAGCTGTGGATTCGGTTTTTCGATATGACCCCTCCTGGGGCCGGAATGGCCCCGCCCCTTTTTTGCGAAAAATGCGTTTTTTGTTAATATTTCCTTAAAAATGCGTCAAATCGGGATGAAATCTCGCGATACATATCAGAATTTTGAGCTCTTTCGAATGGTATATAGATCATAGGAACTTATTTTTTTGGTCCCCTTTAAAAAAATCGGAATTTTTATTTTTCCGAGGTACACGCTGGTTCTTTGCCAGATGAAAGAGGACGTTCTCCCGGTCATTTTGATATATTACATGTAGGGTTTTTAGTCAGCCAAAGTTATTTCTCACCTCCGAGAAGGTAGGTCAAAAAAATCAATAATTCTGAAAACCCTCGAATTTATGCTCATTTTGTAGAGCTCATCAAACTGATCATTTCTTATATTGAACATTTTTCTTGAAAATATTTTCTAAGTAAGATACGACCTCTCAAAGTTGGACATTTTTCATTTTTTCCGATGTTTTCTCTTCCGAAGGCACCATGCTCAATTTTCGATTTTTCGGTGAAAACATCCAACTTTGAGAGGTCGTTTCTTTCTTAGAAATTATTTTCAAGAAAAATGTTCAATATAAGAAATGATCAGTTTGATGAGCTCTACAAAATAAGCATAAATTCGAGAGTTTTCAGAATTATTGATTTTTTGACCTACCTTCTCGGAGGTGAGAAATAACTTTGGCTGACTGAAAACCCTACATGTAATATATCAAAATGACGGGGAGAACGTCCTCTTTCATCTGGCAAAGAAGCAGCGTGTACCTCGGAAAAATAAAAATTCCGATTTTTTTAAAAAGGACCAAAAAAATAAGTTCCTATGATCTATATACCATTCGAAAGAGCTCAAAATTCTGATATATATCGCGAGATTCCATCCCGATTTGACGCATTTTTAAGGAAATATTAACAAAAAACGCATTTATTTATATTTTATTTTTATGACCCCTCCTGGGGCCATTTCCGGGTCATATCGAAAAACCGAATCCACAGCTGTTCTTAGAATGAAAAGTTACCCCTAGGAGTAAATTTTAAGCGTTATCGATTTTTTACCTGTTCCCGACCTTTGTTGAACCTTAGGCGGTCGGCCTCATATTTATAAAATGAGAAAATGACCCGCATAATCAGTCCTAATCCAGTGGCAAAGAAGAGGGCGCTGTGCGGGAAGAGGATGTCATAGGTAGGGGCCACAAGCCACGCCCACTTTCCCTTGACACGATTTCCCCAAAAAGCGAGATGGAGGGAGCACAAAGCTCATTCAAAACGAAATCAGTCGTCCAAAAGCGCGTTCGATAGCTCTTTGTAAGCTCTTTCAATGGAGCGCTGTAGGCCATGAGAAATTTTTGTCTAAGTAGGTCAAAACTGGGAAATAAACTTTAAAAAGGCTATTTTGACCTTTTCCTGACTATGCACCTCAAACCTACAGCGATAATATGACTAATTCGATTTTTCTAGGATTTTTAGACATTTTTTCAGATTTTTATCTTCACTCCCCGAGTTGTGCTCGACGCGCAAAGAAGCGCGGGGGGAGGGGAGCGAGAGGGCGGAGGGAGGGAGAGAGACACACGCGAGAGAGGCTCCGCCCCCTTCCCTCTCCCTCTCGCTTTCCCCTCTCGCCCGGTGTGCTCTGCGCGCGTGGTTTTCGGGGCATAACTTTTGTCAGAGACTAGATATCCATGAGCTCTAAAAAGTATGAGGTTATTGGGCTCATGAGCAATAGTTTGAACATATTTTCGACCCCATTGCATGAATTTGGCTAGGCGCGTTGTGGTCCCTAGTCATAGGCTTCCTTGAGCTGCAAACTGGCGTCTCATTTAATTTTCGAATTTTTCGCGAAATTATGGAAAAAAACAGAAAAATTGCAATATTGCTGAGTGTGAAACCTGATCGAGGGTGATCGGAGCGGGAGTGTGGTCGAGATTATTCACAAAAGCATTGTACATCTCCTCGATGAGCTCGTTTGCAAAGGCGCGTCTGAACGGCGAGCATTTTTTTTTATTTAAAAAAGGTAAGTTATTCACCTATCACTCGTTGCCTGAGCGAAGAAACTGATTCTCAGGAGATCCTCCACGCCGACGCCGAGGTGCGATAGCTAAGAGTTTTGTATGGTGCATGTCCACACAGAATAAGACAAAAACAAACCTGCCAATCGATCATAAACCTCAGGTCGCCAGTGTCCACATCAACAAGGACATTCTCCGTGCGCATATCTGGAATGAGGACACTTCAGTTTTTTCCCTGCCCCATACTCACCCCCGTTGACCAGCACCGGCTTAATTCCGAGCTGCTTGTGGATGCTCAACGGCAGGCTGGTGCCGTGGTACTCGCCCATGATCGCTTCGACCTTCTCTAGGCGCTGCAATAAATCTTGGTTTACTGACTTCAACTGCGTCTTTAGAATCTCTGGTACAATACCTCAATGAGAGAGGGCTCGAGTTCCTTCAGTCTCTTGAAAACGCCAGTGAATTGCTGAAAATAATGAAAAAAATATAATCGCTAAAAACGCTAACATTTTCCCTTTTCAGACCTCTTTTGTCATCGTCTTTGTATAATCGGCAAAGGCGTCGGTTGTTTTCAACGAATTGGAGTCGATGGCGATCTTAGTGGATTCGGCCTGCAGCTTGCCCAGTGCTCGAGCGATCTGTGCATTCATGATCGTCGATTTTTGATAGATCTCGTACAGATATTTGTTTACTAAAACGAAGGATTTGTGGGTAAAAACAATATGTGCCCACCTCTTTCATCTGGTCGAGGCTCGCGGCCTCGCAACATTGCATCATCTGCGAACTTTCAGCGTACTCCATGCAAATCTGACCGGCGAGATCGTTCTGGAACATATTTTCTACCTTGAGTTCAGTTTGATGAGAGAACGTTACCTCATCATCAAACTTTCTCGAGTAGAAACGTCTCGGCACCGCATGCGCGCCTCCGAATCGCTCGATCAGATCGTAGACATAGCACTCGATGTTGTGCACCTACAAGCAGAATTTAGCATAATTTTTGGGTAAATGTTTCAGACTTTCTACCAAATCGTACTGTGACCACTAAATCGGTCAACTGACATTCCGGATCGACTTCTCGATCATCGTCCAAGCGGCGGCCGGCGCGTCGCCCATCCGCGCCTGCAGAGCCAAGCACGAAGCCATCTGTGATTAAAGGGATCAAAATATGAATGGTAGCTTCGAAATGCTGCTTTTGAGCAAGCTCGGAATCAAAATTTCTAGTGAGAAGTCCACACCTTTAGCACAACTCTCGGCGGCAGCTGATCAGCGTTTTCGCCCTGCCAATCGCAATCGATGAGCGCACAGCGCGAAGCGAATCCCTGAAGAATTTACATCGTTTTTCTTTCAAAATATCGGACTTTCTTTCTGTCCAGACGTCGACCACTCACGTTTCCCTCTCCGATATCTCTCGCGCGCTTGTTCGGACCGAACACTGCTGTGGTGCGTAGCGCCTCTCTCAGGCGCTCCTCAAACTCCTTCCATGTGACGTGCGTCTCCAGAATGCCGTCGGCTGCGTGGCGCAGGCTCATTGTCGATGGTGAATCTGGAAGACGACAGAGTTGAAAAGGAGTTGAATAACCGAATTGCTGGGCCAGGAGAAACGACTCGAGAAGCGACGAAATACCGAATGATGAGTCGAGCGGAAAGACGTTTAGCTTGTTGTTTAGCTCAGAAATGACGCGTTGTTAGTCATCAAGCTAACACCTCGTGTGCATGCAAACAAGGCCGATAGCACCGCTAAATCGAAAATATTTAATATCATAAAGTTTCCTAGTTCAATGAGCGTCGACAATGCGCGAGGACACGCATTGAATCTTTGTAATCCAACGGACCAGTCGCTTCCTTTCGTTCGAAACAACAAGTGAGAAAGGATAAACCCAGGGGAGGGCGAGAGGTGGAGAGACACGCGATGTTTGTGCGCTTGGTATTATCGCTGTGTATTTTCTCTGACCATCTCTCTCGATGGAAAGATCAGCACACACAAGACACATGCTAGTTGAGTTTATCTTGCGATATTGATATTGCATATTAATAATGTTTTATTTGTAGAATACATTATTTATTCACATTTCACTTCATATAAATACATAGAGAGAGAGGGAACATGCATTAAAATTAAGTATCGCGCATTTATCGCTGAAGATGGCAAGATAACGAGAGTCATGATACGTGCTTTATTGTGAAAGCCATTATGAGATCATTGAAATGCTCTAGGCAATTATGAGGACTGTTTAAAATTCAATAAGAGTACCATAACAGATGGATCGACTTCAAATAATAATTTCATCCAGCAATAGTCGTTTATCTTTCGAATCCTCAGAGCAATACCACGGTCGCTTGCCGACGGCTACTCGCAAAAGATGCTGCTCCTGGAGAATAATACTATTTTTAAAATATTTTTTCAATGTTTTTATTTTATTTTACAACTCTGATACCTTCCGTCGCTCGTTGATATCCCTGAACCAGTCGATCAGCTTGAGCATCTCCATGAACTGCACTGGTGCCTGAAGCTTTCATTTAGGGATGGCTTGGCATGAAATTCTCTTCATTCTGCACGCGCTCTCGCCTCTCTGACCGGTGTGAGAGTAGGCGAAATGACGAAACCATTTCTTATGAAGCCATCGCTACTTTCGTTCGGAAGGGGGCCTAAACTTACCTTATCCGTGCCTTTCTTGGCGCTGATGTAGGAGAAGAGCGCTTTGGCGAGCTGCTCTCGTTTCGCTTCGAGCATTGTTCTGCCGTGGTCAGTGAGCCCGTCAATTGCTGCAAAGAACCAAGTTATGAGACGTTCTTTATCGTGAAATCTGCGATTATCGAAATGCTCTAAATAATTATGTGGACTGTACATAAATGTCAGTTCTGTGTCAGTAAAGAACCTCACTTGGATCGCAAACGATGATCCCTTTGAGCAGGGCGCATTCCTTCTCGTCTAATTCGAGCTGTCGTATCCGATCGATGCTTTCGCGCTGGTATGCCCTTTTGTAGTCTGATTCCCTGCAAGAATGCTAGATTTGTTAGTTCAGACGAATGGAATAACGAAAAAAAAACGTGATAAAGGCAAACGTGCCTACCAATGCGAATTGTTCTGGAACTGCGCGCACTTGGGGTGTCTGAAATGGGGGTTTTGACATCACTTAGTTTTTTTTCAGTTTGTCAGTTAGTCAGTCAGGTCAGCTATTCAAAACTGACTTGATCTATGCCCACTAATCATGATTTTCACTTAGATATCTACAAAACCAAACAAAAATTGAATTAAATTGAGAACTCACGTCTCGCAAGTAATCACTACTGTGCCTCCATCGGGACGGTACGTTACGCCGCTCTTCATTTTGAATGAGAAATAGGAGGTCGTGAGATGAGAGCACATCAACACGACCCGACGCACCAGCAAACGCTAAAAAACGAGTTCATCTGGGAATCGGAGATGCTGCGGTGATTTCACCATGTATGTACTACAATCGATATTCCAAGTGTGTACTAACACCCTCCTTCTCCCATGTTCCCTACAACAGTGAGATTGAAATTCACAACGTTTATAAAAGGAGAGGCTCCCCTATCCTAGTGTCATTCCTATGCTTTCTATCCGTATGATATATTGTTATGGAATAAGAGTAGTTCAGAGGAATTGCTACAGATGCATCATTACTTCGAAATCGATGCTCATTCCGCTTCAACTGACCGACCTTCTCATCTTCATTCAGTCGCTGGAAGACCTCGAATGTCTTGACGTACTCAATGGCGAAAACGAGTTCGGCGTGAGGCCAGACCTTGGTGCACTTGTACAGACACGATGGGCCTGGTTTTGTAGGAGATTGCAAGGAATCCGCGACCTATAAAAAACTACATCCTCCAATTTCATCTGTTCCCATTTCAAGACCTCACGCCCCGCCCCGACTCAGGTTTATCCCCTCAGGAAGTTATTTCGAGAAATTAATCGCTAAGACTAGAAAAATTCGAAGAGAGCTCACCCCGTAGTCTCGACCGAGTTTGGAACGGCCTCGTATCAGATCAGCGAAAAAGCTTTCTCCAGGCATGGGGGAGTATCGAGAACAACTGTAATGGATTGCTCAGTCTTTCGAGATGCACACTTACGAGACCTTTCACGAGAAAACATGCCTAGCCCACGAATGACTTTTTTGCAACTTTTGTGAATTCACTAAATTATACCAAATAAAACATATTCTCACCGTAACCTCTCGTGGGCTTGTTCAATGAACGCAAATTCATCGATGAGTCGGGTCATGAGCATTTCGACGGTTTTCGGAGCGCTTGCCTGAAATTTGCAATCAATGAAGCTAATCTGCAGCAGCAGCCGCTGCAGCTAGCACTCTAGCTAATCTGCACATTGTCGAGTCTTGCCTTCAAATTCTCGGAAGCTTCCTTTCCTTATGCAACACCACTAATTAGAATTGGCTTGCCAATCTTGAAACCGCTTTTCAAGATTGGAGGCGAAGAACGATCTTTCCCAGAAATAGCACAGTGCAACTAACTTCAAGCGCTCCGTTGAAGCCTCGACGGAGATAATTAAGGCATGTATTTTCATGATCTTGCTTGACAAGCCAACCCTAATGCTAATAAGTTAAAGAAAATATTGGCTCACCGGCATGACCGCAATCTCGCTGCCGGATGGAGACTCGACTGCGCCGCTCAGTCGCAGTTCCTTCCTCATCTCCAACACCGATTGAATCACCGGATTGTCCTCTGGATACGCAAAATCGATGCAGAGCGGGTTCATTCCGCCCTCGACACAGCGCGCGAAGCGGCAGGCGCGGCAGGATTTTACGTTGACTGAATTTAAAAAAAAAATAGAACAATTAATCATGTCAACATCGATTGATTGTATTTGTACGATTTGAGGTAATGCAACTGGCGCTCACTTCTGCCGGCTTCTGTTCGTTGACATTCACCATCGTTGCGGCACGGCGCGTGCAATTTCATGCCAAGAATGGACCGTCGGAAGAAGGCCTTGCACCGGTTGCACGCTGCAGTCTGTAAAGAAGGATAAAACAATTCGTTTGCTGATTTTTCCATCTCTTTTTTCTCTCCTTTTTCAGCTTTCCTAGTTTAGCTTTGAAATACGAGATCCATTATAGCAATGGCTTGGCAAAAAACGACTCTCTTCATTTTGCGTGCTCTCTCGCTTCTCCGACCGGTGAGAGAGTACGCGAAATGAAGAGTCTGTTACTTGCGAAGCCATACCTAATCTATCGAGTACTTTAATCACACGTCGCACATCGGACGCGCCCCCAGGCGAAAGACCGAAGGAGAAGTAAGGGAAGGAATTTCGTATATTATAAGATTATAAGCCGAAAAAATGTACCTGATAATGGTGACCGGTGGCCGCGTTCCCACAGACGACGCATGTTTGCGGGCACCTCCGAGCCTGCGACTTCATCGACTGTAATTAGGGATTGTCAATTAATAAAAACCAATAAGTTAACGTTTTTTTCTTGAAATTAGACATTGCATTGACACCACTAACTACAAAGGATCGAGGTCGACAATCGATCTATTGGACAAGAGATACCAATCGAGAGAAATTAGAGCGATAGGGAAAGGAGAATAGAGCTGAACTTTGGGTCGACAGTTCAGCTATGAGCCGAGTGAATCAGAGTGACTGACCACGGTAATTTGACAGATAATTTGCACGAGAATGACGTGAAAAGCGAATCGATGCAAACGCAAAACGAGCTCTACAAAACGCGGAAAGGTAATTGATGCTCAATCGATGGAGCTCATCCTAACAACGGAGTGCTCGCTGCACTCGACCTTTACGAATGAGTGAAAGTGGGTAAGGACGGGGAGAACTGGACTAGAGAGAGCGAAGGTTGCTTGATGGAGAGAGATAGACAGACAGGCCGTAGTCAGGAGCCACGTATCGCTCTCTTTCTCCACCCTCTCACTACACTCTACCCTCTCTCGCTATGCTCTTTAGTGCTCTCCGCTTTCCCACTTCCTCGATGGTCTCTCGCCTCTCTTTCTCGCTCTCTCCACACTTCGATCCCGAATACTTTTGAAAGCGTGGTTTGTATGTACAACACGTGAGCAATAATGGCGCGTCGTTACCCTTCTTTACCCTCTCTCTTTACAAAAAAAGGAAAAAAAAGCAAAGTGAACGTTGCCTTGCACAAAGATTGCTTATCGCTCTAACAGGCCTTATCGCGGATGTTATGCTACCGGCAAACATTAATCATGCTGTATCTCAAAACAACGTTGTTATTTCTTTTCTGAGCAATAGTAGTGAGGCGCATCAGGAGAGGGAAAGGAAGGAGAGGGGAGATAAGAGACTCTCTTTCTCTCTCATTCCTCTCCTAATCTTCAGTCTCTAATCATATTCCTGTAATCGCTATTCGGCCTTTCGAGATTCCTTAATTGCTTTCCAACCGAAAAAAGTCCATCTAGCACAGGTCTTGTTAGCGATTGGAATCATTTTACGAAATGGTCAACAATACTCAAAAACTGTAAACATTTTGCCGGTAACATCAATAATTCCCTAGTTTTGGTCACAAAAATGCAGTCAATGTATTCAAATGAATTACTCACTGATGTTTCGACAGTAGCGGAAGGCAGGAATATTATGAATAGTTGTTGAGAGCGAAAGGAAAGAGGGAAAGGAAAGGAAGGTTTTGCCACTCACCCGATGCGCGCGCGTTTGCTCGTATCTTTCTCTCTCTGCTCTCACTCTCAACTCTCTCTCATTGAGGTGGAAAGACTAGGAAAACAAGCATGTGCAAGTCAATGATCACAGCAATTTGTAAAATAACGATTTATTCATTGTAAGTGCCACATTTTGCCATCTATGCGTAATTCCAGTCTACTTGTCTCTTGAATTGCTTATTCAATTCATGGTATTTCACGATATCTTCGAGGACTCCGCGAGCCTGAAACGATATTTTGAATCATCATTTGAATAAGTTGATTTCAATGAACGATGTAATTAGTAGACAAACTCGCCTTATCCAAGCACACTTCGTATCTCCTTTGCTTCTTCTCGTCATCTCCCGGCTTCGGCTTGTTAGGCTGCAAAAACAAGTATTAAAAAATTAAAAAATTAATGTATTAAAAATGATTTAAAAAATAAATAAAAAAATCACCCTCAACACCAATCCCAGTCCAGTGGCGAAGAAGAGCGCGCAGTGCGGGAAGAGAATGTCGTACACTTGTTTGAGCTGTAAATTGGCGTGAACTTTCAACACCGTCTCCTTATTTCTATCATGTGAAAAACAATAAATACTGAGTAACACTAACGACTCTCCTAATCTCACACGCTCTCTCGTTTCTCCGACTGGCGAAAGATCGGGCAAAATGGGGAGATCGTAGCCCAAATTGCTTGTCATACCTGATCAAAGGAAAATGGAGCCGGAGCGCGATCGAGATTGTCCACGAAAGCGGCGTACATATCCTCGATGAGCTCGTTGGCAGTCGCGCGTCTGCATATTTTTTGTTGTTTTTAATTTTATTTTTAAGTATTTCGGCGCGTCACCTGACCTATCCTGCGTATTCTGAGCGAAGAAACTGATCCTCAGCAGGTCCTCAACACCAACGCCCATATGCGATAGCTGCCAGTCGATCAGCATTCGCAAATCGCCGGTAGTTGCGTCGACGAGAACGTTCTCCGTGCGCATGTCTGGGTGTGCAATTTCGAATACAATTTCCTGAGATTTATCTACCTCCATTGACCAGCACAGGTCTGATGCCGAGCTGCTTGTGAATGGTCGACGGCAGGCTGGTGCCGTGGTACTCGCCCATGATCGCTTCGACTTTCTCGATGTCCTGATGATATCGGCGATCTATCACTTCTCAATCGAAATTTAAAATGCTAACCTCAATCAACGAGGGCTCGAGTTGCTTCACACCAGCGAATACGAGCATGAATTGCTGAAAACCAGATTTTTGATCTACAATGAGTCATCTACAATGGATGAATCTGACATCCTTCGTCATAGTCTTCGTATAGTCGCCGAAGACGTCCGTCGTCTTCAACGACGCGCCGTCAACGTCGACCATGGTGGACGCGGCCTGCAGCTTGCCGAGGGCGCGAACGATCTAAAAAGGAAAATCTTAGATATTGCAAAAAAAGAGACAAACTAGCCTGTCTCATCTGCTCGAAGTTCGCGGCTTCTCCGGATTTCATCATCTGCGCGTCCTCCACGTACGCCATGCACAGCTGGGCGGCGAGCGCGTTCTGAAATAATTATTAAAAATTAATATTAAAAAACATTTAAAAACCTGATCATCAAACTTCCTCGCGTAGAATCTCTTGGGCACCGCGTGCGCGCCTCCGAACCGCTCGATTAGATCGTAGACATAGCACTCGACGTTGTGCATCTACGATTTATTGATGGCTTGGCAAGAAAAATGTGACTCTCCTCATTCTGCACGCTCTCTCGCCTTTCTGACCGTTGAGACAGCACGTGGAATAAAGAGATTTCTTGCGAAGCCATCACTACTATGAGTTTGTGGTTTTCGAAACGATGAAAAAGCCAGATAGCGAGAACATTGTCACAGCAGCTGAAGGTATGGGCATGGCCAACACTAGAGCTCGAAATACGAGTCGCCGTCTATTCATTCTCCGCACTCTCGTCAGTAGACCGGGCGAGGGAGTGTGCGAAATGAAGAGACGGTGACTCGTATTTCGAGATTTAGCTCACATCGCGTATGCCCTTCTCCATCATTGCCCAGGCTTCAGGCGGAGCGTCGCCCATCATCTTCTGCAGTGGAAGGCAGGAACCCATCTGCAATATCAGTACTTCTCATTTGCATCCTGTAGGCGCGCCGGGGACAAACAAACATGGAGGAATGGTCTCACTCTCTCATTTCGCTATGCTCTCTCGCCGGTTAGAGAAGCGAGTGAGCTTGAGAAAGTGAGTGAGTCCGATTATTCCTCCAAACATGTCTGTACACACATTACAGTCCGTCATCACTTTTAGCGTTCAAATGAAGATGAATCCATCCGCAATATCAGTTCCCCTCTCCTCTCTTATTTGTGCGGGCTCTACTACTGGGCAAACAAAACATTGTTGACCTTTTGGCAAACACCAGCGAGCGCAAGCTAGTAAAAAGAAAATACCTTGAGCACTACTCTCCTCGGCAGTTGCTCTGCGCCATCTCCTTGCCAGTCACAGTCAATCAGAGCGCAGCGGGAGGCGAAACCCTGCAAACTTCTTTTACAATAATTATTTTCGCATAATTATATTTTCGAAATGCGCAGCCGACACTCACATTTCCCTCCCCGATGTCCACCGCCTTCTTTTCCGGACCGAACAAGGCAGTGGTGTTGAGCGCCTTTACCAGGCGCTCCTCAAACTCCTGCCAGGTGACGTGCGTCTCCAGAATGCCAGTGGACGCTTGACGAAGGCTCATCGTTGACGGCGAATCTGGAAGACGTCGTCGTTTAGACAAAAGTGACCAAAAATAAGGAAGCTAAGGATAATGAACGCACCCGGATATCAAGTGAACAAGGCGGCGAGTTTATATAGGCAGTCGAGGTTCATCTCTCGTCCTCGTTTTGTTCGAACATGTGCGCTATCCGCCCGTCTGGCGAGTGTAGTGCGTGTACGAGAGTGTGCAATCGCGTGGCTGTCTCTTTTCGCGATGCTTTATCGCCTGTCAGAGAAGGGACTATTATCTGCGGAAGCGCAAAAAACGTCAAGAATCAGCAGCAATCGCCTCAGGGTGTCAACACAGAGGAACATTGTTTTATAATCAGCAATGTTCGAGTGATTTTGTCACTTGAACTGTATTCTGTAGTGCGAGTTGCGAGTACGAAAGTGTGCGAGCAGATATCAAGAGGAATTTCACAATAGGAAGAGGCAGTTTTGAGCAATTTCGCAACGCAACTCTGGAGGATTCGCAACATGAGAAAATCTCAAGCGCAGCACTACAGCCGTCCCAGCATGTGCTACCTGCGATTTCTTCGGAAAAAATGGTTTATCATATAATAAATGCTTATAGAGGAGAAAAAAGCGCAATGTAACATGTAGCAACTTCGAACATGAACGGTTTCCTCAACGTGTGTGATCCTCATTAGTCCATGATCGAATGAATATACTTTGTATGCTCCAATTTGGGCACCAAAAGGTTCAAAACTTGCATGTAGAATCCAAACAATGTGTTTCTTCAATGTGTCAGTCAACTGGAAAATCCGGATTACTAATGTTTAGTCAATTTTGTTCGTTTTGACATACACAAATCAGCTTTTCTGCTTCTGCTTTAGATAAGATAATACCACGAATGGATAATATCCGACATTTCGATCTTAGAATTCCTTGAATCAAAGGATAAAACACTGAATTGAAGTCACTTGAGTTGCTCACACCAATAGCGAGCGAATTGGTCAAATTTGCAACTTGAAATATTGATTTGGTATCGTCTGGAAAATAGGTTAATCAAGTATTATGTGTAACATCATGAAACCTTTTTCAAGAAAAATGTCTATGTTCTCAGTTGTCACTTTTTGAAGGAAGTCGATCCAAGGCTTGCTGAAAGGAATGTCAAAGGCTACATCGCACTCACTAATAAACGGAGCTTGTTCCACTTTCACCGATGAGAAGCGTTATCAAAGACTTCCCTTCGAGAAAGTTCGAAATGCAATTTATAAATGCGATGTCTAAATGAGATTGGACTTCAAGTACAGCAAACTTGGCGCGATTAAAACTGGGCTTTATATAGCCTAGAAAGTTGTTTATGAGACCCTCCACGAGAAAACGTACAAACCGTATGCACGACTTTTTCACAACCTATCCCAATATTCTATGGGTGACCTTCCCATACCGAGTGCTGATATTTGGCCCAATATTGGGGGCTCTGGTGCACTTTCCGAAAAACGCCAGGCTCGACCCAAAAAAAGTCGAAATTTTCAAAAATGGATAAACGCTTTTCTTTTAGGGGTTTCTGTAGTATTTTTCGATGCAGATTCCAAAAAAATCACTTTCGAAGCGATGGGATAACGATAAAAAGTCGAAAATGCAGATTTCCCTCGTTTTTCATTTGTCCTGAAAAATTTGTCTTCGCGTCAACATAAGCGACCTTGAAATTCGGATTCTGCGTGAAAAAGTACATCTAGTAGAATTTTTTTCACGAAGATATTTGTGGCTGCCCGGACTTTATGAATCCCGGAACAGGGCTCACCCAGCGATTCTGATTCGAGCCCTCACATCATATCTTGCGACTGCGAAATAATAAAAGCGGTTTAAGTGCCAAAATCTTCTATTTATATCAATTAAATAATTTTGAGTTTATATTAGAGTCATCCAGAGCTTGATTTTACCGAATATGGCTGTCTGAGCCCGGTTTTACCTTTTTCGAGTGTTCCAGATCGAGAATTCGGAGTGGAACGATCTGATCGGATACAAATAATCATTCTTTTTTGTGTTTTGCATATCTACTGCACATATTTGAAAACGATTGGGTGAGTTCTTTCACCATCAAACATGTCTAAGACGTCTTGAAAGTGGAAAAAATCGATTTTCATGAAAATTCCAATTTCCGGATAGTTCCTACACGCTAATTTGGGCTTCTATGTGCAGTTTTTTCGCTCAGGATTGATAATCTACTCGAATGTGAGCATTTCTGAGGTTTTTGGCGCTTTTCAGGAAAAAAAATTTTTCGAAAAAATTTTCGAACATCAAAAAATGAAAAATTCGAAAATTTTCCAAAAATCTCCGAAAACTTTAATAAATTAAGGTAAGATGCCTAGAATAAATTTTATGCAAAAAAACCTAAGATTGAAGCCGAAATTAGCTTCTAGGAACTATCTGAAAATTGGAATTTTCATGAAAATCGATTTTTTTCCATTTTCAGAACGTCTAAGACATGTTTATGGTGAAAGGGCGCACCCAATTGTTTAAAAATATTCACAGCATATATGTAAAACACAAAAAGAAAGTTTATTTGTATCCTATCACATCATTCCACTCTGAATTCTCGATCTGTATCACTCGAAAAAGGTAAAACACGATATCCGGGATCAGACAGCCATATTCGGTGAAATCAAGGTCTAAATGAGTCTAATATA
>LS532022.1:1460929-1471553 GCA_900490775.1 Pristionchus maxplancki | reverse complement strand
CCTATCTAGGCGGAATTATCACTCTACCCCTCGATCACTCTCTCGAAATCGAGCACAGAATCCGCCTGGGATGGTTTGCGTGGAGTCGAATATCCCATCTCCTCACTTCACGCCATCTCTCCCTAAAGATAAGAAGGCGTCTCTTCGAAAGTTGTGTTTCATCAACAGTTCTGTACGGTTCGGAAACCTGGGCATTACGAGCAAGCGAAAAGGAGCGCCTGAGTGTCACCCTGCGCAAGATGGAACGAAAGATGTTACGAATCACCATACTCGATCGATGGAGAAACGAAAATATTCGAAATGCAACTCAAATCAAAGATTGGGTCCAGGAGGCACTCAGGAGAAAGGGCCTTTGGGCATTGAAACTGCGCTGCATGGATACTAACGAGTGGAGCAGAGCCACAACAGTCTGGATACTGTATAACAAGAAGCGGCCGCGTGGTCAACCGAATGTGCGCTGGAGAGATGACTTGAGACGAACTATTGGCGCTAACTGGTGGAACGCAACTACTGATGCCTTTCGACCCATCCTCATCTGACGATAGTCGTCTGACATGATAAATATTATTATTAAATATTATTAATTGAACCGAAATGGATCGTGCTCAACTCAAGCGTTGGCATAGCGTCCTGTTCAAAACGCCGCTACTGTAGCTGTCTTGGAATACTGCAGTAATGGTCACCATTCTGCTTTCAAGAAGCACAAATTCACGCTTGAAGAACAATATTACGATACGACTTTATTTGAAAAGTATGTAATCTTTCAGACAATCGCGGAGCTCATTTTCGAAGTGACGATGATGCGCCTACGTTGAAAGGAGAGGCCCCTCTTAAATGTTGAATGCGTTCTGGGTATGTGTCAAAGTTTGCGAGCTCAGCGCCGCTCGATAACTAGGAGTAGTTAGAACGAGAAAACTGGTTTGAACGATCGAGTGAGTGAGCTGCACGCAGAGAACCGCATTCAGTATTGCTAAACCAGATTTGATGCCATGAATTAGGTCCCAGGCACCGGGAGTGAGCCAGAACAGCATTACAGAAGACACGTAGATCGCCATGGGACCGGCTTGAGTGACCAAAGGGAAGAATAGCTGCAACATGGTAAGATTCTAAGTGGATAGCATTGCACCTGAATTAGAAGAGTATTCGTTAGGGTTCTGTGCAACTTTCGAGTCCTCTCACTCAGCGTCGCTGTCTGAAAAATATTTTCGAAAATTTCATCAATAAAAAAATACTTTTCGGGAAAGTATAGTAAATATTTGAATTATATAGTAAGCGCATCCACCAAAAGTGGTTACTAGACACTGCAATTTAAAATTATTTGATTCGGACAACGAAAATAGCATTTTTATTTACTACGACTACGAAAGCGGCGAAGACGGGCGTCATCCATGGCAATCGTGTCTGCGAATAGGCCACTCCTCTTAGCGACGTGTCTCGCTCGAGAAGACCCAACAAAGTTAGTTGTTGCTGCAAACGTCTACTTCTTCCCAGCATTACAAAGGATTAAAAGGAGGAATGGTCTGACTCTCATATTCCCATTACTCAGACTGACGAGAGAGCATTGCGAAATTAGAGAGTCAGACTACTGCTCGTTAAAATCCTCCCCGCCTCTTCAAGCATGAATTCATGGATCTCTTGTTGGGAAAGACTACAAAGGATCAAGCCCACAGTCGGTAATTCGCACATGGTCCAATAGAGTAGCCGCGTAACCACCTTTTCGCAAGTCTGGAATGAATTTGTAACGGAATAACGTAGCAACTAACCGAAATACGGCGATGGTTTGCCATCCGCGCAATTGCCGTGTATTTGTAATGAATTGTGAGCACAATGGCTAATGCCACTTGGAAGGAGCATTGAAAGATTAGCATCTGAAAAGTGTGATCCACATACAGATGATCAGCTTCGCGAACCAATCCTATGTGCATGGTCAATTCGGAACCGCACATGATTCCATTGCAGAGAGTTGCCGACAGGGGAAAAAGAAGCACGGGACAGAACAGGAATCCCCAGCAGATATCAACCATAAGTATACTCATCTTAAGAGTCCCTTGATCAATTTTGACATTATTCGGGAATCAATCGATCGGCCGGCCTGTTAACTCTGAATCCAACCGATAACCTGCATGAGTATCAAGTATCTCGCTAGCGCTCGTCCGGACTCGGGCGTTTTCGTGAGCATCAGATAGACCACAAATGCAGTTAGAAGAGCCGTGAGGACACCTGCATAAAATATTTTCAATAAAGTTGTGCATGTTCATTCACCGATCGCGTGCTGATAGATGGGCATGAAATGGATCCAGAAGACGTCAAGCGTGAGTCTATCCATTGATCCAGTGATGAATACCGAATACGGAGATGTTGACCACGCCTGTTCACAGTTAAAGTCGTTTTTTTCGTTTTCAAAGTGCAAATTCTATTAAAATTGTAGCAGAAAACGAGAAAAATGTAGTGCCCGGTACATTGCGGGAGTTCGAAAAGCAAAGCTCACATTTAATTGTTTTGTTGTGATGTATTGGCGTAGTACATTCACTATTCATTTTAATGAGCAGCGATATACAATTCGGCTCTTTTATTATAAGTTGATTATGGGAGTTTCGAAATGTTTATTCCGATCTAAACTAGAATTTCTGCTGCTCTTGGAGCTTCATGATCTGCTGCTTGGCGGACTCGGGAATGTTGTTGTAGGCCTTGACAACCTGGAACTTTCCTTTATTTTTATTTTTTAAATAAAGAATGTATTTACCGCATCCTTGAACGCATCCGGATTTTCCTGAGCAGCCTTCTTCATCTTACCGAGAAGCTCATGAGCGGCATCTTGCTGCTCTGAAAACATGATTATGCAGTTAAAATATAGAAAATAATACAAAATTTTCAAAAAAAGTTATTTACCCTTTGGCAGCTCCGCGAGTTTCTTCTCCACAGCAGTGTTGATGGCGGCCTTTTGCTCGTCGGAGAGAGGAGGAATCGTGTAGTCGACCAGAAGACGACCAGAGGCCTGCACAGTGAGCATTTCGAAAAAGTGATGAATATTAGGTGCCGACAATTAAAATAATTATACACTAGATAATAATCATACCGGAAGAGCACAGGCGGCAACGATGAAGGCAGCAAGGACGATGATGAGTCTCATGATTACTGTAAATGAAAAAATCCACGTGATCTGATATGTTGTCGCAACGTTGGCCCAATACAAAGTAAATACGATGGTGAGGAAACAATTGAGTTCTTCTCAACTAGCGCCGCATGAGAGATTTATACCTGGGCAAACTGTGTGGTAGGATTACGGATAATGATCCCTTCGTTTTGCGTGTTCACGCAATAATTCGATATGAAGCGAGTGGAAGAGATTTCAGCAGATTGCCGGCTCGATCGGATTAGAGTACCGTTGGGGGACGATCCATTTCCAAGTCTACTATGATGCGTTGGGTGATTCGTCACTCGAGTTCATGATAAATTCTATTTGTAATTAGTCACGGAAGAACTCGCTGAGTGGATAGGTAAAACAAATTTATTATGAACAGGGTTCTATGTACAGTGCAAGTGTTGCATGAAGATTAATGATGTTTGTCTGCAATCATCCCCCACTTCTTCCCTCCATTGGTTTGATTTTGTCGACTGCGCGTTTTCCTGAAATAAAATTAGTCTGGAAGGAACAAAGACAGAGGTACAAACCGTCTCTCCACGAGAAATACGCGACTGCGGGCAGGCTAGTCAGTGACATAATTAACAGTGGCACCGAAAACCATCTCACAAGGTAGACTGAAAAAATATGTTTTGTTCCGATTGTGGCTAACAGAATAGTGATAGAAAGCAGGGGTGTGCAAAAATTCCCGATCCCTCATTTCACGATGTTCTCTGGGCGGTTAGAATGAGCGAGAGAGCATTACGAAATGAGAGAGTTCGGGAAATTTTGCACACCAATGATAGAAAGCGTACCTAGCGTCACCAAGGCTCTGCAGAAGTCGACAGCTATCGCTCGAGGACTGAAAGATTCCAATAAGTTCCTTCATTTTCGTATATTCGTTACGTGTTTTACAAGGGAATAATCTGTTAGGAATGGCAAGGAATGACAAGGAATGACAATGTTAGGAGCTGATTTGGAAGAGTCGTACTGTTTGTCAAAGTAGTAGCTGGCCGTCTGCCCCGTATAGATCACAAGGGCGATTTGAATAGAGAGATCGGTGTAGCCCATCGTCTGAAAATTTCCGATGTAAATGGAAAATGGAAACAATAATTACCAATCGCTTGTGATTGATCTCCATGAAAAACATCACGAGCATGAGGCCTTGGAAGAAGAGGTAGGCTTTCTAAAAATATCTGTAAATATTTTCCCGGCGAGAAAGAGTGTGGAGTGAAGAATATTTTGAGTGAAGAATAGTTATAATAGCGAACCTCAGTAAACGGAATCTCCGGATTGTATCTAGGCAGGCTGTAGTCTACCTACAACGATCGTCGATCATTTTGCACAATTGCGATGTAAAACCTCCGGAATACCATCCGCATTGTCTTCAAGGGTCTTCCAAACGAAGAATCGGCGTGTTTTCATGCCTGGAAAATGTGTCAAATTGGTCCCTTCCAAACTCGAGCAAACCGGAAAGCACGCAAAATAAAGAGACCGTGTGCACTGTTTGGAATTCGATTTTTAACTAACCTGGAAGCCAGCCAACAGGTGCAAAAATTGAGCAAAACTTGTTCCAGGCACCAGGAAAATGCTCTTTTCCGTTTTCGTCGCGCATTCGCCACTTTTCGAGGAAGAAGAATTTGAGGGACGTCCTAAAATTATCTTTAATCTCGAAATTTTATGTAATAAATAACGAACGCACCAGTGCAGCCAGAGGACGTTGAACGTGTTCACGTTGTGCACGAGGCCTCAAATTGCAAATTTGATTATTTATAGACCTAAAATTGACCTGAATTTAAATTCAGTTTACTCACCGTAAGCGATCTTCTCGTCCTCTTTCTCAGCAGCGTACGTGCCGAACAACCGATCCCAAATGATGAGCACACCACCGTAGTTGCGATCTGCAACACGATTTTCGTGTTGATTTCAGCGTGAAAAGATGTCAGAAATGAGCAGAAATAGTAGAAAAAAAGCAGGAAATCGGATAAAACTGACCAATGCAGTACGGATTCCTTCCATGGTGCACCCTGTGGTTGGAAGGAGTGCAGAAGACGTACTCGAGCGGCCCGAGCGACGGGCAGTACTGAAAATTATTATTTTTCCACGTTTCGAAGATCCTTTCCCAGACATTTCGCTCGAAAAATGGACTATTTTTTGAATTTTTTTGGAGAACTATGTTTTGGCTGACTCACTCGCCACCTCCGCAATGAAAACATCGACTCACTGAGACATGAGATAATTATCGCCAACGTGAGTATTGAAAGACCAAAATTATCGTCATGTCGTATGTTGGAAAAACCTTGCAAAACAAATAAAATTACAATGGAAACCGACCTCGTTATGCAGCCAGAACTGATAGATGAAGTTGAGGTGGCGATGGGCGATGAATAGCTGGGGAGGAACGACGAAGGCTTGGAGCAGGTTGAAGCAGGTCGAGCCGAATTCCTGAAATCGTAATTGAAATTATTATGTTTATCGATAAATGATAAAAGGAATTTTTGATTCACCATGTACGCCGGCTTCCTTAGCGCCGTGGAGAAGTTGAAGTACTCGGACGAATGATGAAGTTCGTGGAACACCCAGAAGATGCCGAATTCTGAATATTTTTCGACGATTTCATTGTTTCTGAAGACCTTCTTAATAAAGTAAGTTTTTTTCCATGCGAAATTTTCATTCAAACAAGTAATACCATGCATCGCCCTGTGTCCCAGATAGTAGACGAGGTCTTGCGTGAGGAAGGCCAGGAACCAGACCTGAAACAATTCAATGATTTCTGAACTCAGGAAAATGAAAACAAGGAAGTTACCCATGGATTGAAGACGTCCAGCTCAATCAAATGCACTTTCTCGTAGACAACGGAGTACAGAGCGATGCCGACCAGGTTGCCGGAGAATCTGAAATAGTTCTTCTGACTTATGCAAATATCTTTTCATTTCACACGCTCCCTCGCACCCAGCATTATCCGATATTGCTCACTTGCACAGGAGGTACAGCAGTGACGTGATGATGTTGATTGCAGTGTCGTTGAATGAGTAATTCTTCTTATCGAGGAATAGTGAGGCAATGATGAGTAGAAGCATCCAGGGTGAGATCTGGAGTAAATTGGAACATTTTTTTATTGTTTTAAAGGGCATTAAACAAGACAACACCTTATCAAGGTAATCCGGAACGTCGGCGACGTTGGCATACGTCGTCTCTGCTGGAGTCACAACATAGAAGAGATAGCGAAGGTTGTGCGGGTGCAAATCGGCAATGCGTTTCATCAGAAGGTCCATCATTTCTGCGAAAAAAGCCTGAAAGTATTGGATATCGTGCAAAATATCGGTAAAATGCGCGCAAATGCTCTCAGCATAATTCAAGCGTGCAATAAACTAGCAACCGCACACGCGCGAGACGATTGCCTCTCTATTGCCCATTTTTATGGCGTCAGTCAGATTGTTGCGAAATTCGCGCGAAACATCGACGATCATACTAACTCCCTCGCGAGGAATGGCCAAGGAATGGAAGTGCTCTCTCATTTCTTCATGCTCTCTAGCACCGGCTGACCGGCTATGGCAAAATAAGAGAGTCGGACGATCGCCCTCCCCCACGTATCAGAGTATGCGATCTTTCTCGCCTGTGTTATCTGGAATTTTCACAGTTCGATCTAATATCGGCGAGGGAGATCTGCCGTTCGCTGTGACTCATGGATATGTTTTCATAGAAATTTGAACTGGAAATATTCGACGACTTTCGGGATTTCGCAGCGGGGTTTCCGACCGCAAAAATTGCCTTCGACTGTTACAGAGATTGTCTAACTTCACATATAATGTAAACTAATTGTATGCGGCTGTGACAGATACAATCGCACAATTAGGATAGCTTGATTACACCGAAACGTGGCAATCTCTGTCTATTATAGAATGTTGCTTGTGAAGAGAATTGCGAAGCGGTTATTTTCCGCTTTTTAAATGTTTCTACGACCATTTTTAAGGAAGTTATGACGTTTTGAAATTTCAACCTGTCCCGAGCCGGAAATCAGGCATTTTGCAGTTTCCGGCTCCGCCAACTCTCCAATAAGTTCCTTGACCATAGGTGGTATTAACCCTCAAAATTTGAGCCCGATCGAAGCACTTTTAACAGTTTGTGAATGGTCATCTGCGCTTTCTCAGAAGACCTCTGTTATCGAGCAGCGGGCTGCCTGATGATTGGTCGGCTGCTTCGCTTCGTTTCGAGTTGGTGTCAAACTTACGTGACAAGAATACAGACTTTTTTCAACCTAAACAGAATCAGATTCGTTGAAGAAAAAAAGCTACAGAAACAATGGAGCTACAGAAACGTATTTACATTGCATCGTCGATTTACGATTTTCACCAAATTTTTCTTCTCCCAGGAGCGCTAAATAGTGAGTATGTTCTAAATTTGATGGCGTTGACGTTTGAAATTTGACGCTTTAGAGGCGAGTTATTTCATTACATACGTTTTTAATCTCATTCATCATTTTCATATCTTCTTTTTGCTCAGTCCATTTTCGTTCTAATTCCCTGCGTTCTTACATAGATTGAAAACATATTATCAGAACGACTTTTCGCATGAAAGGTTCCATATGATGACGCAGTCACGCAGGCACAAAAATAATAGTAATGATGAGAGTTCGTTATACGGAAACAGAGTGAATCAGATTCAGCTGAGAATCAACGAGCACCTGCTTTTCTTCCCCTCTCATTCAATTATATGTTATCATAGTCGTAACTTTTTCGCCGTATACTAAAGTACCTTTCAATTTTGCATGGATGCTCGAGTTCGATGATTACGTGCACATTGGCATCGCGTCTGCGGTCGACGGACTCGCTATGATGATTAACTTGTTTTACATCTGGATCATCAAGAAAAAGTGAGCGGTTGGGGAACTTCTGGTGGCGTCCCGAGCGCCAGACCACGCCAGTGTGGCTGGGCCGGGGACCACAATGCTCCGGAGTGTTCAAAAAGGATAATTCGCCCGTTTCATTCCGCGCGTTCTCTAAGCACGTGCAATGAAGAGGCGGAGTGTTCGTGGTGACATGCCCACTGCTGAGTCGGGAGATTGACGGCCTTCTCTAGCTTTCGCGTTCCATAGTTCTAAGTCAGGACGCCGAAGCACCTGGCGCCCTATGCTCGCCTTCTGCTGAGCATCGCGTGCGTTGACGTCTGCTCGGTGGCGTGCAACTGGCTGGCGATGACCAGGTACGCCGCCTGACTGTGGGTCGCAACCAGGGGTGTGCAAACATTTGCTGAGCTCTCGGCTATTGGAATAGATATTGCGGGAGAGCAATGCGAAGTGAGAGAGAGTTCGGGAAATTGTGCACACCCCTGGTTGTAACAATGATGAAACCGCCCCTTCGGGCTCTCTCGCGCCGGAGAGCGGACAATGAAGAGGCGGGTTCTCATTTTTTCCGACGCCACACCAGTCTTTTGATCGAGCTGTTTGCAGGATTCGCTGCGTCGCCGGCTGCACGGTGTTCGTGCACGCCGGGCCCTGCACTCTGCTCGGCGAGCGATGCTGCCATCTGGCGATCGGTGCTGCAATTTTGGCAGTTCCCCGCCCATTCCCTTTCAAATACAAGCGAAAATGCATTTAATCCGGAAAATCAGTGAAGATAGTCGCATTTTCGCGCCGATTGCTCAAGTAGTCGATTGCTCAATGCTCTATTCCCTTTGCAGTCGGACACGTGGACCTCGCGGCGCTCTCGGTGCAGCTGCTGCTGCTGTCCTTCGCGTACCGCCTGTGGACGGCGCGCCACACCAGCGCCATCGTCGCCAACCAGCAAGCGATCACGCGCCGCCTGTCGCGCGCGTCCGGCGCGCTCGCGGGATACTACGCGCTCAGCACGGTGCGCGCGGTGGCCTACTTTTAGGGCAAAGTTTTCCATTGCAGCTGCTCTGCTTTCTGTCCGGCTCGTACGCAGTGCCCGGGCGCCGCCGCTTCGACTCCTCCACCATTAGCGTGTTCGATCTGTCCGGCGGACTATCGGACAATGCGCTGCCGCGCTTTTCCGTGCTCTCGCTCGCCGCCTCGGTGGCCGTTGGCTTCGGCGCCATCTGCGTGCTGCAGCGGCGATTGGCCGTGCGGCTGCGCACGCTGGTGAGTTGCCTACCGCAACTAGGGATGTCCGATCACTTTCAATAACGATCACTAACTTTTCTCTAGATATTTGGTTGTCATTACTAATCTCTACCGATCGTATTCAAATTAGTTCGCCAGTACCTGCCCGTGCATGCTGCGGTGATGCTGAAAAAAACAACAACTACATTCACATTGCAGAGTGGCTCTGGCCGTCACAGCCACCAGCAGATCTACCGGTCACTAACGGCGCAGGTACAGGGTTGTTGGGATTGTTGTTTTTCTGATGACGATGCTGTTGTTGTTGTTATTTTTGTTGTCGTTGTTAACAAAAATATATCATCAGATGCTGCTGCCGGTCGTGTACAATCTCTCCGTGCTGTTCTGGCTGCTCGACGCGCTCGAGATTGCCCATTCGCCCGTACTGCAGCGGGCGACGTACATCGTGAGTAGGCCCTGGGCAAGAAAGGCCTCTCTTCATTCTGTGCGCTCTCTCTCCTCTCTGACCGTAGAGAGAATGCGCGAAATGAAGAGACCATTTCCTGCGAAACCAGTCTTAGTCCAGAGTAGAGATGGGAAAGGAAGAGAGAAAGGAAGACTCTGCCGCTATGCGCGGCGAGGAATGAGAGGGAAGGAAGAGGAGAGGGAGGGATTAACTCTTGTGGAAGAGTGAGGGCTCTTGTGGAAGAGTAGATCCAGAAAAGCTCTGTTTTTGGATGATCTTTGACCGGATTTTGTGATAATTGAAACAGTATTTGCATATCTAACACCGTAGAGGGCACCCCGACCGATTGACACGGTATTTTACGGTGGTTTGAGATTTGTGAGTGTTGTGGATGTTTTCCCAATAAATAGAGTTCTGGATTTTTTTTAGTGGGTCTCGTTGTTAAGAGCCCGTTCGCGTAAGAGTCGGACAAGGGTTGGCACAGCCCAAAAAAGTCGATTCTCTGAAAATTCGGGTTTTGGGGTTCTTGTGGGTGCTGATGACGATGGGCACACTCATTTTCCGTATTGAGCACCCGTTGGCTCCAGACGACGTCACGTCGAAAACAGCTTTTGTGGAATTTCTCTTTCCACGAGGGTGCTAAAATTAAGCGAAAATGTTCTCCGGGGCAGAATTTGATGCTGATCACGCCTGTCTAGTTTATTTTTCATGATTTTTTTTCATAATTTTTAAAAATGAAACTTTTCGCACAGTCGGTTGTAAGAGTAGAGACATATCTAAATCGGACCGGCATGAGGAGAGGATTTCAAATATATAATTTGGGCCAAAATAAACAACATATTTTTGAACGGGACACAATATAGTGATCTGAAATGTGAGTGAAAATGGACATCCCTCCCCTTCCTCCCTCTGGCTAGGCGAGAGAGCGTGCGATATGGAGAGAGCGCAGAGACAGGAAGACGTAAACAAGGGAGAGACG
>LS532022.1:1421116-1453331 GCA_900490775.1 Pristionchus maxplancki | reverse complement strand
AGCTATCACGGCGATTCAAATAGATACTATGAGATGGCTATGAAATTGTCCTGATTTGCTCGAATTTGCTCGATTTCGAGAGCTATCACGGCGATTCAAATAGATACTATGAGATGGCTATGAAATTGTCCTGATTTGCTCGAATTTGATCGATTTCGGGAGCTATCACGGCGATTCAAATAGATACTATGAGATGGCTTTGAAATTGTCCTGATTTGCTCGAATTTGATCCATTTAGGGAGATTCGAGCAGGTGTTTGCACTGACTTTGCGAGTCGGCGTAGATGTTGTCGCGAAGGAGCAGCAGAAACGCGACGAGCATTGGAATCATCAGGAAGACGAGCATCACGAGAAACGGAAATTTGAGATTTAAAAAAAAAGTTGTTATTGTGTCTTCCGACGCACCTGGATCACGACGGTTTGCGCGTTTCGCAAGTGCACTCGTTCGTGTTTCTTCTGACGTGTGCGCGAGGATCGGCCGGCGCTAGAAAGCCATGGGCTCAGTGTTAGACCTCGAAATATGAGTAATCGTCTCTTCATTTTGCACACCCTCTCGCCCGGTCTACTGACGAGAGTGCATGAAGAATGAAGAAACGGAGACTCGTATTTTGAGCTCTACTCAATATCCGAACACCGAACAATATCCGAACACCGAACATATTTTGAGCTCTACTCAAACTCCGAACACCGAACTCGGAACTCGGTAAGTTCCGAGTTCGGTGTTCGGAGGCGGAAATTGCATTGCCCAAATTGCATGTAGGTTCCTGCTTACCGCCGCACAATTGCCAGCATGTGCGCGAACAAGAGAAAAATCATCGCGCAGCCTGCCGGGATGATGATCCACAGTCCGATTACTATGACTTGAAAGGCCGTCGAGGAATATTGCGACGTGAACATGTACCAGTTGAGACGGCGCTCGAGCCATTGTAGCTGGGGATACTGAAACGATCGACTAACTAGCTCATTTCTAGCTGGTTTCGTGTGAATCAAAGCGCTGGAAACCGTCACGAACCCATTGCAAACTGTATTCCTGCTGTGCGCGCTCTGATCTCGAGGAGAGCAGGGCGAAAACCGTGGCGCTTTGAAAGAAGACGTGCAGGACAACGTAGGACACTGCAGGTTGTTTATGTAAGAAAAAGAAAAGTCTGTGTTACCTTTTCTGATGGGCGCACTCATCTTCAGTGCGGAACCATCGAGGACGAGCATTTGGTGGCGCGCAATTATGAGCATGCCAAAAGATGTGAACATGAGCATCGTAAGCGAGGTGAAAACGATCTAAAACGCTCTAACTATCTGCAAAAATGAGAAAAAAACTAACAAATAGAGTTTCATAAGGGACGATTCCGCAAAGTGCGCCCATGCAATATCCGCCACCTGTTCCAAATGTCACTATTACTGATTCAACCAGATTGACCGACCTATCTGCGGGTATACAAATGGGATGTAGAGAAGAGTGGCGAACGCATTCTCGATCAGGCATGAAATCTAGGCAACAGAGTCTCTTCGATTTCTGGTATTTGAGCCAAAAACTTTCAAAAACTTAGATTTCGCGCATACCTGCAAAAATAACGAAATCCATCGTATTGTTCGATCCAGTCTCG
The DNA here is from genome assembly GCA_900490775.1 of Pristionchus maxplancki. Lineage (NCBI taxonomy): Eukaryota > Metazoa > Nematoda > Chromadorea > Rhabditida > Neodiplogasteridae > Pristionchus > Pristionchus maxplancki. Next base: position 1,451,731 of record LS532022.1, on the reverse strand, counting down.
AGCCTTTCCATAGTATTATCAGGATTGTTAGCACGTTCACAAGGAGAGAAATTACGCCGATGAAATACATAATGCAGATAGTTAGCGTTTCCACAGCATGAGGCAAATCAGAAGGCTCAGCCATAAGAGTGAGCGTGAGCGAAAAGTGTCGAACTTCCCTGTTGCCACTAATTGTCAACTCTAGGGCAGGCAGGTGAGGAAACACTCTCATCATTGTGCGTGCTCTCTCTCTCTTCTAGCTGATTCACTCGTCCGTCCTACTCCACACCCCATCATTTACGCACCGCGCAATTGGAAAATGGCTGGAATTCAAAGCCATGAAGCCAAATTTCAAATTTGCCAATCCATACTGAAAAATGTGCCATGTGGGGAGAGGCACTTGGCAGAGTTGGACAAATTAAGTTTCAACGGTATATAGTCAGTGTAATAAATTATAGAACTTATTTGTATGCTGATAACTCATTTATCATTTATAAAGAGACAATTCCCTTTCCAAAACTAAGTAGATTAAAAACTATATAAAAACATAATTGCGTTATTCATTAACACCCATTCATAATACGCAGTATATGCATTAGGGATCAGCGCCGCATATGGCAGCCCATTCCATTAGGAGTCCATTCAGGGCGCATTTCGCTCCTTTCATACCCTTAGCCTTTGCATCTTCAGACTCCCATATCTTAGCAGGATTTCGCTAGGATGATTCCTCTATACATCCCATATTGTAGAAACTGTGCCCTAGACGGTCAAGGAGGAATGATTTTCCGACTCCGCCGCGTTCAAGAAATGGCTTCGCAAGAAATCGTCTCTTCATTTCGTGCGCTCTCTCACCGGTCAGAGTGGAGAGAGAGCGTGCAAAATGAAGAGTGTTACTTCTTGCCAAGCCATCCCTGCCGCGTTCTTCTCATCCTTCTCATTATACCTCACTGCGCGTGTGAAGTTCAAGTGCCGCTGCGATCTCTCTTTGTTTGCATAGGGAAGGCATAAATGATGCATGACCCAAGTCACCTTTCTCACCTCCTCCTCAGGTAAGATTCCCACCTTCTCATTTACTTGAACTTCGATAGCTCGTAAGCTCTCCTTTCCCTTCTTCTTTTCATGTCTCATAATCCACTACACATTTATCGCTTCCCATAATTGGGCTCGCTCGAAATTGTTGGTCCCAGCCCTTTGGAGAGTGCGTTGATTGAGAATACACGCGTTAATTTATGTGACGCCAGCGACGGAGAAACATACTCGCCCCTAGGAAGCATTCGGCGCTCTGAGAAATGTGTATTTGAGTGTCTCCCAGGCGTATGCTAGAAATGAGTCACCGCGTCCGAGCAATCGAACCCTTTCCATTTTGCGTATCGCAATAATTTGCGTGAAGACTCGCCCATAGTTGCATGCATTGTATTCTTGTAGCGCTCACCAAACACGCTTGTTTCCAGTTTTCGAATACATGAGCGATTGTTGTTTGACAGTTAAAAAAAGAGAGAATTATTTTCTCTATTCCACTAAACACACTTAATTATTCCCTGTTGAGCTACGTTCCATCATGTATTGCTCCTTTGCTTCGTGATCAACGACATCCAGATTTTTATTCTCATTCTTTATTTTCTTCGATTACTTTCTTTTAAAATATTGGGGTGAAAAAGAGTGTGGAGGGAACTTCAATGCGAAACGATCAGAGGAAAATACAGATAGATTATCGCGTTCTCTTAGACCATAAGGTGAATTCGATTATATCTAGTGGCTTGCCATCAATTTCAGACACTGCTGCAGTGTAAGCGTTTTTGGACCAATCGATATCTCCTGACAGCGTCACTCCAATATTCCATCCCAGCCGTTTGTAGCGATCGGTGACTGAGTATTGCGTATCGAAATATCCATTGGCGCATACGAAATTTTGCGTTGAAATTCATCGATCAGAACAACGCGAATCGACCCTTGCGCGTTCCGAAATAGATACTAAAGAACGCTTTGCTTTTTGTTTTTTTGTCCACCTACCTTAGGACGACTTTCGAAGAGAGAACGAAGCTCATTACTCCTCTGAAAGATTATGATTCACAACGAATCTTCACATTTCAAATTGTGCGTACCTCTGCGATTTTCGCCTTGAACACGTGATTTCATTTGATCGTTCTTCTTCGAATTTTCGAAGACATTCTTCCAAACAGAATTTCTTGAGAAGCTCGCCCTGAAATCATCTTACATGTCCTCTATTACTCACACACTAACCAGCAGATCGTGTTTGCGGGTGAACATCGTATGCATGTATGCATCGCAGGTTTAATTCCGATACTTCCTCCTTTAGACGGATATATGGCAGCCATAGATCTTGTAGATCGTTGTACAAACTTAGGAACGCGAATCGATCAGCGCACTCCAGAAGAGCGGATAACTCACTCCATTTTTACTGCAAGTGAACCTTTCTATCTCTCTTTATTTCCACACTTACTTGGCGGCCCAGGGAGGCGTTTGTGCGCAAACACAGCTAGGCCGAGCGCGCGAGTAACAGCGGCAGGATCGAAATCGTTCATCTCGATTATTTGCTCCCCACTCTCCTTGCATCCGCCGTGAAAGAGGCTGTAGGAATAGCTGGAGAACAGGGAGACAACCTGCGCGAAACATGGAGTTATACAGTTGAATCATGACAGTGTCTCTTCATTTCACGCACTCTCTCGCCTTCCAGAGAGGCGATCGACGAGAAACTGACTTCAGACGGAATCAGAGAGCCATCCGCGAGACGAGCCGCTCGTGCACCGCACGCTCGTAGAAAGGAGAGATAATCTTCGGTGGAAGTTGTAACGTAGCCACTAAAGTCTTGCGTTCGCCGCTGTACTATTGACTAGAGCTCGAAATACGAGTCACGGTCTCTTCATTCCACACACTCTCTCGCCAGTCGGGGGGGGGGGGGCGAGAGTGTGCGTAAAATCTATCAACCCTTCAAGCACTCACTCGTTGTGCAGTCTCACTGTTACTATGGCCTCATAGTCCGCAACTGTTCCACCATCAAAGCCCTGATTGAGAATGGTCGATTCTCGAGTGGTATGCGCAAGGATGGGGCCGATGCGTACACGGGCCGTGTCGCCGCTTTTATCCACTGCAAGTACTGTTTGAAGAGCAATCACAACCTTTGGATCACCTGGAAATTGAGTTTGTCAGATTCAACACTGAAAATGGCGCATGTTGCCGGTTTTTCTGTCATAGCTTTCTTGCTCTTGCTTCTCTTTCGTTTGAGCGAATTTATCTCCTTTGCCGTCAAAATCCTATCGAAGAAGAATGTTAGATCGTCGAGCGGTAAGCACTCCCCCACTCCAGCGAACGACCTGCAAGTAGATTGTTACATTGCGCAATAATTGTGAACAGCCCACAGCTATTTCTCGTCGTGCACAAAAGTGATTTTCAATCGTTTCCCACTTGTGAACGTAACGACTCGAATGGTTTTCATTGGGAATCAATGATGTGGAGGTCCTGCAATGAGACGAACACAAAATGAAGAACAACCCGCAAGCGAGCAAATAAATTTGTTAGAGTGAAAACGTTAGTGAATCAGATGACGATTGTGATTCAACAGACGGCGAAAATCATCACCGTGAATGGGAAATGACGTTGCTAGTCATTCTGATTGTGATAAGTTGCATCGATTGAACATTGTTTACGAGCTCGCTTTCGTCCGATTTGGAAAGGTCGGTTGGAAAAGTGTGAAAGCCCTCACTGCGCACGTGAACTTCAGCTGCTACATTCTTCCTTTGTTAGCATAGGAAGACCTAAATTATGAATGTCCCCCACTCACCTTACTCGCCTCCTCCTCAGGTGTTGCCAATACATACACGCCTTCTACTATGTTTGCCCTTAGGTAGCTCGTGAGATTCGGCAGCTTACCTTGATTTTTCGTCTTTTCCTTCTCCTCCAATTCGGGCGAAATAGGTGCTCTCCGAATGAATACTTAAAATTGAAAGATAGTAGAAACATGCGGACTAGTTCTCGTTTATTCTGTGCGCTAATTAATGCGTACTATCGCGTATTTGCAAGGCGTATTCGGAGAACCACCATGCTATCTTCATTCTACGCTATTTGCGGATTCTATACTTCTCTTCAACTTAGATGATAGATGTCACCGAGACCGGCCAATGTTCCATCTCTCTTAATTTCGCTTGCCCTTTCGCCCAGTCAGACCAGTGAAAGTTGACCAGTGAAACCATACGAGTTCGAGAGAAGAGACTCAAGCCTCCACCCTCACTTATCTGCTTTGTATTCTGAACCGTTCACCACGCACATGCATCTATTTTTCGGTTGCAAGGCCTCATTTTGTAGTCCGAAAGTTGCAATAAAGCGGAAGTCTGCCCTCCAATACACTCACCTGACTGACCCTTGTTATTGTACAGCCACTCATTCATTGCTACCAATACCCTTCACCTAACGAGCATGTGAACTGACATGCTAAACTCTGTACCCGCCTTCCTTCTAGAAAGTGGAGTTGCCGTCTCTGCATTCAGTGCAGTCTCTTTCCTGTCACAGAAGCGAGAGAGCGTGATAAACGAAGAAACGGTGATTGGCACTCATCCCCCTTCTTCCTCCCTAATAAAGCTCCCACTCTATGATAATCAGCAGCAATAAAGGCGTTATCTCGCAATGAGAAGGGGAGATCCTCGCTCTTCAGTGCCCGGCCGATAACCTCTAGCGAGTGCGCTTCCCTCTTCGTCTGTGATCTTTATTCTCTCTATTCCGCGGTGTAGTCGTCAGAGTATTCTTACTGGCTGGAACCACAAGAAAGCGGGTGCGCATTCATCAATCATTTTACCCTCAAACGACTCTGATTCGATGGCTTTAGTAGTAGTCATTTCGCGAGATCCACAATCACTCTGAGGGACACACAAACGAGACATATTCCTTACTCAGAAACTCTTTTCCGCTCTCAGCCCGCTACAACCGGACCTCTCTCATGCTTATTTTCAGGCTCCATTTGTTCGAAATAGAACCTTCCGGAATTTAAGACACTCTTCATTCATTTCCCATTTTTTTCGCATTGCCTTGTTTTTGGCGATCCAAGACCAGGTAGCGCACTGGTGCTCAAAGTACGATTATTGGCATCCTCATTATCTCACCCCTCGCCCGACACTGTGTCTGAACTGAGGAGGCCATTACCCGCGTTTCGAACTCTTCGGTGCACTAGTACGATACTCATCTGATAATGAACGGTAAACACCTTGTGCCTTCGTCTTCGTTACACCCACTCACTCACCGCTATATCAGTCGAGATAGTGTGCGAACTGAAGAGACGATGAATAGTAGCACTCGATTGATTACGCTACTGTAGCGCCGAACTCTACTGTACTCCTGCCCGATTTTCGAAACTGCACGCTCCATTGAATTCAGAATGTGCGCGGGAAACATCAGCACAAGTTGTGCCCGCCTAACAACCGCCTCTCGCTAATTGATACCCCGCGCATCGATGTTACCTTGCCGCAACTTGAGTCCCTGGCCGTGTTGGCCTCACCCTAGCCTAGTGTCTGCAACTTGCGGCCTCCAAACCGAGAATAATTGTAGCTATCGAGTAGGCACCATTACATCCTCCCGTTCATTCTGTTCCATTTGTTTTACTCACTGCTCGCGGATAAAATCCTCTTCGATTTTCCAAAGATCAAAGACCAATCTGTAGAATGTGGGCTGCTGTACTCGTCGCTTTCCTGCTCTCATCTTGCGTGTTGGATGCGGCTCCGGTCGTGAACAATCAGGTACGAACTCGATACTCAGCCCCGATATTTTGCACACTCTCTATCTGTTCACAGATGAGAAAGGAAGCAGAATAAAGAGATGGCGAATGTTTGTTGTTCGTCCATTCAGTAATTAGCAGTACTCATTCGTGCCTGATCATTCTGTTTGTTTGTACGCTCACTGTCTTTTATCGAGTGGCCTGTCCACGACAGGGCGAAGAAGAGGAAGACCAGAAAGAGTCTAGGGGGAGCGTATTTCGAAAGTACACTTTTTGAGCTGAATTTGACTGATTTAGCACAATTTTTCTCAGGAAATCCGCTCGTCTAGGGCATTTAGAAAGTACACTTTTCATCTAAATTCGGCTGGTTTTAGTACAAAATATATCAGGCTGCCCGCTCGAAGCGGTCGTTCGATCGTCTGTGCATGGACTGCGCCGATCCTCGGCTGTACGAGGAAGCCTGGGAGAATGGAATGGCCGCCCGCCTGAACCGGTGCGATCACAATCTTATTATCCAGTCAACTATTGAACAGCTGTGCGCAGACCAATGCCTTGAAGATGAATATAGATTTTCGAGATTCTGACCGATTGAGAGAGCGCTTGAATTGTAGAGACGATGTTCGTATTTTGAACTGTATTCTCAGATTCGAGGAGCTCACGCAGCGACGACTGCGCAAGTACAACGAGGACATTCCCTCCTACTTCAACTTCCTATGAGTCTATGATGCAATACCCTACGCAATACGGGCCGTCGTCTCTTCGTTTCGCACGCTCTTTCGCTTCTCTGAACTGAGAGAGTGTGCGAAATGAAGAGACTGCGACCCTTATTGCAACCATTTTGTGTACCTATCTAGTAATCGATTCACGTTGTCATTCTATTCACCATGCGAGGGAGTCATCTAATGAGAAGAGAAGAGGAGATAAAATCTTCTGAACGGTTGAAGGGGCGCCGCGGTGTCGGTAGTTGATAACAGGTTTACGATCCAAAGGAAGAGCTTGTTACCTTCAAGTAATGAGAATAATAAGATGTGTCGTGAAGTTTGGTGCGAACCCGCAGTCTGACATCAACTTGTAGGATATGAGATGGAGGGGAGGTTACAAGTGACTACTAAGCATGAAACATGTGGTTGAAAACCGAAAATGTACATGTAAATGTTATATTGATCATAATGGACTTCCCTACAATGGAATTCTCCATTTCATCATTAACGAAAGATCAGGTCGTCTGCTTATCACAATGATCAGCTAATAGACGATCAGTGTCTCTCGATTTTCCATGCTCCATCGTCTCTCTGCTCTTCGAAAGACTCACCAGACAACGACTAGGCTCCACTTTAATTGCCTGCCCTATGGCGCTCACCGCCGTCTCTACATTTCGCGCACTCTCTCGCTCGGTCGAGTAGTGAGAGAGTGTGTGAGAGAAGAGACGGTGATTTCGAGGTCCACTGCCCTACATATCAGGAGGAAACGTGAGTACGGGAATTCTCCGTCTCTCCTCTTCGCCGTTTTACGAGCGTGATTGTTGCTTAGTTCAGAGCACGACTAAGAGCACATTCTTTTGATTCACGGGAGAATCTAGGGGTGAATTGGGAATCGTCGAGCTCTTTCGATCGGTTCCAATGAGAAATGAGAACAGGAAGGTTGGCGTTTGTGAGAAAGTATAGTCTGTGTTTGCTGCAGTTGCTTATTATCCATTCTCCCATCAACTTAGAGGGCAACAAATCTCACATCACCGCTTCATCGGTATGTGCAAACAATGCGCCACGTGTGAATTGTGAAATAACATGAGAAGAAAGGGGATGCATAATATAAATCTGCCCTCGAAACGCCTGAGAACTCGCCTACGTTTGTACTTCATGCGAAAATCGGTCTGTGAACATCAGCATCACAAATCACATCGCACCTAGTTCATTCCCATAATAACAACATTATCAGTATCATGGCAACGAATGAGACTCGTAATATGTCTCCCATCTCTCTGTATGATTAATATCTTCTCTTCATCTACATAGCCTTTCTCACATGACCAAGGCCTATATGCTCCAGTGAGCGTTCCCATCTCATCTTCTTCTCTCTCTGATCAATGGTTACTCCGATGAGCAATACGACTTCGTCGATCGATTACGCCCTGTACAACTACCCAATTGTTCAAGGCGCACATGTGAGTCGCGTCGAGGGCATTCCTGCTCCTTCCCGGGCATCGTCTATTAGCAACCGAACCGTCCCCGACCCTGAACCCCGACCATCTCTAAAACTCAATTCATTTTCACCCAATTACCCGGGAATGTGCAGAACCGACGTATCGGGTAAATCTATGCTCAGATTCTCATCCTAATCGTTTCGCTGCCGCCAGTGCTCGTTTTCATTACGCAAGTTTCGAAAATCGCCCTTCACGATAATTGCAAGTTCGTTTCTTGAATGGGATTTTTGGTCGTTTATAGGCGATTCGGAATCGGAATTATCCTTACATTAGCATCGATTTCTGCCAGATTCCTCCTTCGAGCCTGGAGCTCGGCCTTTCTCGTCTGCCTCATAATCCACGGCATCTACATCGGCTGCGATTTGATCACGAAGAAGTACATTCCCGAGCACAATCATGACCCGCGTAATGGCAATTTCCATTAGAAAAATGCTTGATCGTTCGTTGTAGCTGCTCGTCTGTACATGTTCGGATTTCACGGCTTCGCGCACGCACTGTCCTCCATGCAGGTTAACGCATTTTTTGCCTGTATTTTATTCTAATAGTTTTTTCGAAAAATTCAAATGCAGGAGCTGATGCTGTCAATCGAACGAGCTGTATCGTGTGCCTGGCCAATAAAGTATCACAGTACCGGGCTCTCCACGCGAGTGCTTTTCCTGGCTGAGAGTATTGCGGTAAGTGTTCCGCAATGGTATTGGCAAGACAAATGATTCAGCTCATTCCTGCACTCGCGTATGTCTGGCAGCTGTCAAACGGTAATCAGAATATTTTGCATTTTCCCTATTTTTGACGGTTGCAAAACGTTGCTTGAAACAGAGATAGTCAATCTATCAAGGATAGAACCTCCCATACTAGACAACGTCGCTGCAGCCTCGTGCATCACCAATTCGATCGATTTCGCGTCTCTCATTTGCTTGTCAGTCACGACCTATTACGTGGTCAGAAGGAACAAGTTCATCCTCAACTCGTCGTTGAATGAGAAATACCAAGTAAGACATAGTGATTCCTGATGTCCAATGTATAGTAGATGTGGACACCGGATGATTGTTATTCGCATTAATGTCAGTAGTGTGTATCGAATGAGAAACTACGGTATACTACACAGTAGTGATGACAATTCGGGTAAGCGCCTCTCTCGTTTCGAATGATCTCATGCCGGAGAGAGAGACGAGAGAGTTCGCGAAATGAAGAGGGACACGCGCCGATTTGTCATCAGTACTACACAGATCAAGGAAGCTCTGGACATCACTCGCGTCATGATGCCCTGCGGCGTAATTAGCTTGGTGATGAAGGTGAGACCTTATTATATTCGCTTTATTGCAACCTCAAGATAGTTTTCCCGGAAAAGTAGTCAGAAAATGACAATAAACTATGGGAAAAATGAGAAATCACACGATATTTCCCAGTAAATTATTTCCCAGTTCTCATCCACGCTCGCTGCGTGGACTTACGCACTTCAGTTGCTCGACTCTAAGTACATGTTCACGATCACAGCCAGCGCGTACTTCTTCGTAAGTACAGTTTCTGAGCTTAACCAAATCATTTTTTCGAAAATATATTCTCAGCTCGCCTCGCTCAACTGTATGATCTGCTGTACGCTCGTAATCATGAGACATGCAGGGCTGCGGAGGATCACGGAGGCCGTTTTGTGGTGAGTCTTCGGGGGATATTTCCAATGAGGGGGAGGGAATCCTCGGTTATAATTTCGTGAGCCCGTCTAAGCGTGAATGAGAAGAAAAAGCCCTACCATCAGTGGCCTATCTACAGGAAAGAAAAGTTTTTGATTTGATTTGACAATAATGACACAGATAGTTACAGCCGAAGAAGACGAATGAAGGTGGCTAATAAGCAGACGGCCGAAGCAGTGAGAGAAATATATTTCGATGCTCTGAAGAAGGATTGGCAATGAAATGCCGCTCTGTCCATGATTTTACATTATGCAACAATTTTTCGCCGCATTTATTGTACTGACTCGCATGTCCGTGGCAAAGATTTTCTTTCTCATTTCGAATAATTCTGAAGCTGATGTGGTCTCCTTGCACCGTAAATTTCATTATACGATTTGGTGACCTTTCGAGCGCAATGAAAGACTTGCAGTATTTTCATCCAAAACGCACGAAGAAAGGCCACCTAATGAGATGAGGTCCACGTTTATTTCGAGCCCATTGAAAGTCTAACGAAACATCCTATCGGTATGAGAATTGAGATGACGATAAGTAAGAATCCAAAATGACAGAAATTCGGAATGACCAAACGTTAAAAGCAATTACAAGAATTGAATGAAATTACCCTAAATTGAAAATGGAGATCCGTAATGGGGAAAAGAGAGCTAACAAATTGGATAAATACTACAAAAAAAATTAATTGGCAGTGTGAATACTATTCTACGACTCAGTCGTATTATTCGCAAGGAAGATGGTGCTCTCGGGATTGATGCTCAGCGATGGCTTCTCTCGTCCTTCTATCAATCGAACTAGGGCTCTGAAATGACATGGTGATATCAGAAGCCAAATGAAGCACGAACCTTCGATAAGGCCTGATCAGAAATAGAACGATGAGAGGACTGAGTAGTGTTGAGAGGCAGGCGAGCTGAAACATAGGTAGTTGATCCATATTATTTTATTGTCCGACCCACCATATTGATCATCGCCTCCACTAGCGGGTGCCGGATCTCCAGCTCAAAGGGAACGAGAGTCGCGAGAAAGACCACCGGCGGTATGACGCACTGGAGCGTGAGCATCTGAAGCATTTTCATGTTTTTTTCTGTTTTAAATGTTTTTGTGTTTTTTTCGAAAAATAGTATCTTGAATCCTCAGACCTTCACAAACTGCGCGTGCATGTTCTTCGTCCGCTCGCTGAGGAACTCGCCCGTCTCCACGAGACACTTGAGTATCTTTGACCTTAAATAAATTCCCTCTCGACTAATCTTTACCAATATTTCAATGCTCAAATCAAGCTTCTTCTACACATGTTTTGGCCACAGATGTTGAATGTTGGAATGACACATCCGGAACTAATCGCATATACGCATTATAGCTCGAGACATCTTGCCCAGATTTTCCAGTTCAGGGATAACGCCTTTAATTCACCTCAGCAACAGGATGATGAAGTATATCGGAATGATGACACCGATCATGAGCGCGAGCGAAGTGAACATGGTCGGTATCCGGATGTCTTCCGTTCCTGAGAAGGAACATATCTTTGATCGACATTCCATGAAATTGACTAATGACTATGACTACTAAAGGAAATACCGAAGATCGTTGCATCTCGAGTGGCATATTCGGGAAAGTGGTCGGCCAAAATTGCTCGCATCACTGAGTCCTCGCTGCGGGAGCAGAGGAACAGGACCTGCGCACATTTTCGAAGTAATTTCAAGAGTTCGACCTCATTTTTGACGAATCTGACTATTTTCGAAATTTTCGAGCTTCGGAGAAAGGGTTCTCACCAGAATCGCCAATGGCACTGGGAACGTGAACACGATGAGTAGTAAGATGATCGAGTTGTCAGAAGGTTTTCTGTTCCTGAATAGTTTCTGTTGCATAACGCCATCTTTTCTCATAGCATATTTTCTCTTTTAAAAGGCGATTAAAATACCTCATGATCTGCAGTCGGACGATGAACGAGACGAGCACGATGTAGAGCTGCAACTCGAAAATTAAAGCTAAATTAAAGAAGATATTTTTGCTTGGTGATGTGAGGGGTTGAGTTTCATTCTTGTCATGAGAATTTCGCGAATGTATTCACCATTGTGTTGCCACATTCTCACGGATCTAAGAACGCCCTGACATGTGTTTTCAATCCGTTATTTTCGTGCCGCTGACCCGAACACAACACAGAGGGATTCATGAAGGGATTCAGAGATCTTCAGTTTTCGTAAGTCAGACTAGAGATTGAATGCCGGGCTTCAACAACATTCGCGGAAGTGTGAGGTGGGATTTCCGTGCAATATAAGAGGGAATTATGGGTGCCCCAAGATCACGCACATTCGGCGCATCCCCAGATTATAACAGATATTTGTGCTCGAACTGTACCGAATTCAACCCAATTTCGAAACAAACAACCTAATTGGGTAAAAAAGATGTTCAACAAACCGTCATCGATCCTCCCATGGACATCAACCCGTAGGTGACGAAACAGGCTGTTGATGAGACGAGAGTACACGGACCATGGGCGATGTAGACATACGAGTGGTCGATCGGGATCGTGCTGGAAATTCTCAATTGGGTATTTCGAAAATGCTCTGCCTTTGCAACAAAGCTGGGGTAAAAATTTTGCGTTTTTTTACTTCTAGTTCATCAAACTTCTCACTCGAACTGACCGTGGTCCAAAAACATGCAGAAGTTTACGAGACGTGTGCGAGACTGCTCACCGATTCATGACGGCCGCCGCCGCGACGATCGTCTGAATGTCGCTGACGACGTGCGCCTTCATGACGATGCCGAAGTTGGCGAACGACTTGGGCGTGTGCCTCATCATCAGAATCAGAAGCGCAACGTTAACGGTGAGAACGACGACGAAGAAGAGGATCCAGGCGAGGACGATGACGTCTTCCACCTCGACGTCGAGCATTCAGAATCGAACCTGGAATGATTGCGGATTGGCGTAGAACACAGGTCAGATACGGTGGAACGCGACATGTGACTAGAAAGTGTATCGGAATTCATCAAAAAAGCGACGCTGCGAGTGAATGCCAAATATGTCAGCAATTGACGGATACTAGATGTTGTGTGGGGCATATTTGCAGAAATCCACTATGGTTAATGGAGACCATTCTAGCAAAATGGTCAACATTTAGCGTGAGCGAAAACAACAATTGTGCTGCGTTCGGCGAAAGACAAAATAACCAGTGGAATACAAAATTAATGAGAGCAGTCAGCAGCGATTGGTTCTTGTTATTGGAAAAGTGGCGGGACGGTTCGGTTTTGTGCAGGGAATCAACTGCGTCTAGGAAAATGACGATTCTCCCAGGAAGAATTATTGGAAATGGAGGGAAAGTAATTATCACAAGCAAAGAGATATGAGAAACCGTAGTTCTGTATCCGGTTGTTATGTCTAAATCTGAAATCTGTTTTGGCGTCAAGCAACCAGGAAATATTGTGATCTCGGTTGTCGAGAAATCACGATCTCCGTTGTAAGAAAACTAGCAAACTCCACTCGTGATCGTAGTTGCAAAGCTACTTTTGGTCTCAGAACTGCTTCATAAGAGAGCTCGAAATACGAGTCGCCGTCTCATCACTAAGCACGCTCTCTCGCCCGGTCAACTGACGAGGGAGCGTGCAAAATGAAGAGACGGCGACTCTTATTTCGAGCTCTAAGATAGAAGTGGGCGAGATCTTTAGATGTCTCGTCATCGCTTCATCAAGAAGGGCGAGGAATTCCCCATTATACGAAAAGGCTTCCTTGACGTTTAATTTCGGGCGCGGGCCGCCCGCCCCAATGCACGAGCAAAGTCCGCCGTGAGGGAGGGAGGGGGAAAGGAGGATATCCGGCTTTGGTACTCAAGAGAACGTGCGAAATGGAGAAAGCCAGGCAACTTCTTGGACCGAGTGAGTTATCGCCTGTGCACGCGGGATTTACTCGAGCAGAATGCTCTCGTCTCTCCATTTTGCATTATCTCTTGCCCGACAGAGAGGCGAGAGAGTGCGAGAAATGTGGAGAGTCGGACTAAACCTAACAAGCAGAACAAAGTAGTTCTTCGAACGTGGCGGAAATGTGGCTTCCGAGTCACGAGAGAAGTCTGTCAAATAAATGCTGGAATGCTCTCTTCGCTTGACCAATAAAACAGCCCATGCTCCATAGTGCAGCACCAAAACACATGAAATATGACCCCCGAAAGTGGCCGAAATACGTGGCTTTCATGACATTTTTGTTCCGGAAAGGGGGAATAGCAAAATAGCGCCTTCTCCTCTACCAGAAAGTGCGAAAAGGGTGAAATTTGTCCAATTGAATGGATGAGTGAGTGCACATTTGTTCACGCGTCGTCGCAAAGTTTGACCAAGGGCTTTAGCCGGCAATTGTTTTGCGGCTCACACGAGTTGACTCCTCGTCATCGCCAAAGTTCAGGAAGATCTCGAACGAAATTGTCCTGAACCAGACGTTAAACGATACAGTTTCACCACAGGTTTCAGTTTGAAGAAAACACCTATTATTGACGACTTTCATTTAAAATTTCAAAAGTCCTATTTTAGGATTGTAATTTCTCTGTAATCGATTTCCGCTATTTTTCACTCGGCTTGCTGTTGCTTTGAGGCGCACAAATTATCACGGTGATGGGTAATGCGCAGAGTGCGAGAAGAATTGTCCTCTTTCATTGGCACGATCTCTTGTTATGTCTCTCTTTCTCTGATCATGCAAAGTGTAGCGGGATGTGCACGATTGTACGGGTATTCTGTCGACAGCAACCTTGCAGGTATAAAAAGGAGATGAATCTGGTAAACATTCCCTCATTCTTAACCTGCCGAAATTCTTTTTTTTTTCTGCCGAAATTCAATATTTTAATTCAATAATTATTTGCGATTTGTTATATTAAATAAAGTAGAAAGAATGCCGCCTCGCTCTGTTCTTATCACTGGCGGCGCGAGCGGGATCGGGCTGGGCTTCGTTAGGCACTACCTCGCCATACCTACTGTTGAGCATGTCATAGTCGGATCGATCAACATCGAGAATGAGCAGGTGAGAAATCTACTGTTGCTTTGTTTTCTTTCTACCATTATGTTCATGTAAATGAATGCTATTTTTCGATGAATTAAGCAAATCGCTCCGATTCAGGAAGTGCGAGCCATCTCCGATCCTCGACTGCACTTGTTCGAGTTGGACGTGCGCGAGGACGCAAGTATTATTGAGCTGGAGAAGAAGGTAGAGTGTTTCCTCTATCGGCGAGTTAATCTGAAATTGGTAGCATCTAATGTAAGTTCCCGAGTTTTCAGGTGTCCGCTATAGTTGGAGACGCAGGGCTCACGCTGCTCATCAACAATGCCGGATTTGGCGAGCAGTAAGTCAAAATTCTCAGTTTTCAAACATTATGGTCGTCGGAGATTTGCAAATAACAACCCTTTCAGATACGACCTCGACGCGCCTCCCAGTCGCGAAAAGATCGCCAATACCTTCAGCAGCAACGCGTTTGGGCCTCTCGTCATGTCGCAGGTATCAGGATAGTAAAAAATCAATATTTACTTTAAAATTTACAATGAATTCATCAAGAGGTGATTGATTACAGGTTTTCCTCCCGCTGATCCGCAAGGCATCCACCGCCAATTCCTCCCTGCCCATCAGCGTCAACAGAGCGGCGATAGTGAACATCTCGAGTGGGATGGCGTCGATGACTGATAATAGCAGCGGAGGCATGGTGACGTATCGGGCGAGCAAGGTGAGCTGTCGGGATTTCTTAGTGACGCATTCCTCGTTCTTGTGATTGGAATTATGAATGAACCGCTGCTGCGAGTCAAAAGGCCAAAGTATTTGCAACAAAAAAGCCACAAAAAGCGAAGGAATGATGACGTACAGGGTTCGATGTGGTCTATGTAAGCCTTTCGACTTCGGCCAGATTTGAACTTCGTATTAGAATAACAATGCAAAAAATATATTCAGACAGCCCTCAACTCGATCACTCGCACGCTCGGTCACCACACAATCAAGGACAACGTACTGACCGTGGCCATTCTTCCAGGAGCCGTAAGGACGAGAATGAGCCAGGGAACCGGCAACCTGAGCGTGAGTCACAATTCGGATTCTGGCGTTCATTAGCTCTAGAAATTGCACAAACAACAGTGTAATAGAGCTCCTTACAAGGGAACCCCATAAGTGGTCCGATCTCTCGAGACAATCCGTTGTCACAAGTTCAAAGGAGCCCCACTGGGGAGTCCAAAACAGCTTTGAACTGATTCGGGATAGGTTTCCTAAGAACCGAAAATCGATTATGAAAATACGGCTATTTTGTGTGGGAAAATCAGAATCCACTCGCGCAGGCTAGTGTTCCAGACAGAAAGCTCCCCAATCATGTCTCTCGTGGCGCAACAGGTAAGGCGCCAGCCTTGCATTTTGAAGGTTGTTGGTTCGAATCCTTTTACCCGAGCAATGTTTTGCTTCATTTTTCAACCATTCCTTTCGTTTTTTCACCCTATTTTTATGTTGTTATCCTCCGATTCAGATGGGCGAACTAGAGTGGAAAAGCGTGAAGAAATTTTTTTCAAAAAATGTGAAACATTGCAACATCTAATACTGTTAACCATCAATATTAGAGGGAAACTAACACGGAAATGATTACAAAAAAATGAAGCAAAACATTGCTCGGGTAAAAGGATTCGAACCAGGGACCTTCAAAATGCAAGGCTGGCGCCTTACCGGCTGCGCCAAGAGAGACATGTTTGGGGAGCTCTCTGTCTCGAACACTAGCCTGCGCGAATGGATTCTGATTTTCCCACACAAAATAGCCGTATTTTCATAATCGATTTTCGGTTCTTAGGAAACCTATCCCGAATCAGTTCAAAGCTGTTTTGGACTCCCCAGTGGGGCTCCTTTGAACTTGTGACAACGGATTGTCTCGAGAGATCGGACCACTTATGGGGTTCCCTTGTTATGCGTTGCTGTCAGAGACCACGATGAAACTCATCTTCGTTCATTTTAGGTTGAGGAATCAGTCGAACTAATGACGAAAGTGTTCGATACGTGGACGAAAGAGTCGAACGGACTGTACTACAGCAAGGACGGTGGACTATTCCCACTATGAAATGAATCCATGATTGATTGATGTATTGCATACACCACTAAAATCCGCCCTCCCTTTCGATTCTTGTAGAAGATTCGATATTGCGACTCGCTGCCCAGCAAATTACAAAATAGGAAGCTGCTCGAGCTAGCTTGGGCTTCCGTGTGCTCACAATATTATCCACTCCATTCTCTAAGCCCCGTTCTCACTATACTATCATCTATCTGTTCAATGCTCTCGATAACCCAATTCCAAGGAATCCATCCATCTCCCTCCCGACTTTCACCCACACTAAAATTTGTATGCAGACAGCAATCATAAACACTTTCTCCGAATTTTTTGTAGCCCCGTAAGTAATAAACATCCGAAGAGTGAAGATCAATTCTCTCTAGTCTCGGTTGCATTACCCCTTTAACCAGTCTGATCGTATGGCACACTTTTGATACACACTCACTCAGCTTCTAGACCAACTGATAGATCGTATCGCTTCTCTCATATCCCCCGTTTTTTGCTAGCGATGAGTCAGAGATGAATTGCGAAATCTGCAAATACTTTGCAAAGTTAGTAGTTTCGAGCTGATCTTTGCTTCGAAAGTCCACAGGTTTCATTTTTTCTCCTTAAAATTATGCGGTTGGAGGGGAAGAAAAAGAAAACTGGAACTGAGCGAGCAATTTGTACCTTCGTCAGGCGTCCGATAATTCGGGGTGTGAAGCACAAGTGAACGTGGAAATCCTTTCCTCTCACAACTTTCATACTGATATTGTTGACAAAATATCCAAAAAAATTAATTATTTTCTAGAATCATCCGCGAAATGAACCTTGTGCAAATTGTCGAGCTCACCTGCGGAATTATCGGCGTACTGACTTATTTTCTTGTGTTTTACGCACTGTGCGCGATACGAGCGACGTTGAGCAGGAGCTTTATTGTAATATATGCTATAACCGCTGCGGTTGTGAGTTTGTTTTTGTTATTGTTGTTTTTGTTGTTGTTGTTGTTTTTATGCTAATATTCAAAACTCAGAACATTGCAACATGGCTCAATTCATGGATTTGTCTTCGCTTGTATAACGAAGAGTCGTTGCAATTCTTCTATAATTGGGCTAAGACGAACTTCGTTTTGTATGTCCGGAGCGCCATGATCCAAAACTGTATTTCTTTACAGGGACACACTTTATGCGCTGGTCACTCATTTCTACTATTATCAAAATGTGTGCATGTTGCTGTTGAGTTTCGATCGTCTTGTTGTGATCTATTCGATATCGAGAAATACAACGGTACTTTTTGGTTTATTTATTGAGTTATTGAATCATTCTGCAGTGGTGGAGCAAAACATATTTGTTATTTTCAATCGCTGCTTTTGGTGGCTGCTTCATAATGAATATTCTTCTGAGGTGAGGCTTTTGAGCATTTTTCTGAGCACCTCTGAGTCACAATCGTTAAAACAAGCGCGCGAGGTGGAAGAAGTCGCAAAACTGCTTCAGTTTATCAAAGACGTCTATGGTCTATGATGGGGTCAGCGATTACAGCGCATTTATGAAAGAAAGAACTGCTGAGGTTCGTATCTATTGATAAATTCGAATTATCATTCATCATATTCTCGATTTCAGTACTCACGTCTCATTGCCGTATCGCAGCTCATCTTCGGAATCTCCATTTTCTTTGTTTGTTCAATCCTAAATGTTGTTTTGATTTAATTTTTAATTTTTTTGTTTTTTTATTCAGGTGTTTTCGGTCAAAAAGCTACTGACGTTGCGCAGAACTGTGAATGTTGCCAAGGTAAGTATTTTTGCAATATCTCCTAGATATTGATGTTCATTGTTTAGGAAATTTCGTATTTTCGAATCAGCTTTTGCATTTTCCTCACTCAAGCGTTCGATCTGGCCGCAGTCGTGAGCTTTTTCGAATAAAAACAAAAAAAATTATTTTTAATTTTTATTTTTAAAAACAGTTTAATCCATGCAGATAATGTACGCTCTCGTGATTCTCATATTCGAAACGAATGAGGCGACGACGCAATTTCGTTTTGTTCATTTACGAGGCATCATGTATGTGGCTCTCGTCGTCACGATCGTCTGTCGCTCCCAGTCGTTCATCGTAGAAAAAGAGTAGAAGATAGATGTTCTTCTCACTCCATTCCTTGTAATCCCTTGATAAATACTTTACTAACTCATTTATTCTTTTGACTAACATCTGCACCAACGGGACGGAGCCAGTGACCCCAGACGCCACGATTAGAAAACCAGATACCGGAGATCAAAATATGCGGCGATCGCGCAATTAAAACGCGAGGCGAGGGAGATAAACTACGCAGCGGGCGGAAGACTCTCTCGCTTTCCCGTGCTCTCTCGCAGTTCTGACCAATGAGAGAGCATTTTGAAGTGAGAGAGACGATGGGTCCACAGTGACAAGAGATAGGGAGCGTTTGTGAAATGGCTGCTATATTGGGCGCAGCGCGGGCAGGGAGGAATGCGCCAAATTAGTCACTATGCCCATCCGCCTTCTGCCATGCTCGCCTTTCTACTGCTTGGTGAGCTTTTGATTAACTTTTTTTATTAATTCTCAACTTTACGATAACACAACTATTTTGTTCAGAAAAGTTCTTACTTTTTGACACTCTCTAGCAGTTTCTCTATTCATTTGCAATCCGAGTTTCGCAAAATTTACTCTGACAGGTTTCGCGTCTCTCACTGTCGTTTCTGCCCAATCAGACAATTTAACCGGCAGGTGGACGGTTGTCGATGATGACGGCGATCCTTGCGTAATGATGAACGCGCAGGTTTTGAGATCTACTCTATTTCGAAAATAAGATTTTTTTAGATAGATCTCACGCTGAGCTACATACAAGCGGATGATTCGGTGGTGAGTTAATTTTGTAGTGTTGGGATACTTTTATGTACAGAAAATATGCATAATTTTAGGCTGATGCGCCAGTGTTCACTGTCCCTCCGGACGCGACGACCGAGTTTTCGTCATGTTATGAGCAGGTTTTTTTAGTAAATCGTATATTCCTAATCATTTGAATTTGAGGTAGAACTATCCGACATTTCCGTCTACTCGCAAGTGCTTCAGCTGAATTTTCCTTCTGTTAGTGTAAACCTTGTAATTTTTCTCGTGTCATTATCAGTAACCAAAATGCAGAACGAAGGATGGACCGTTCGCTTCTATTTCTCGCAAGATGCCCAACTGAAAATCTACCCGGGCGACTACGCTCTCTATCAGGTAGGAATTTTATAAATTTCACATTTCTTTGTCATTTTTATCATTGTAATTCAAGGTGACCGTAACCGCAAACTATAGCTCGATGCCGGATATCTTCGATAATGCGCCTAAAGGTAAGATTCGGAAATCTCAAAGATCATGTACTTCATTTGGTCCAATTTATCCGACGTAGATGTAGCCCAACTTTTCTTATTTTCGAAAATCAGTCTGATTCAGGCCACATTCACACGTATTACTCTGTAATTGATCTGGCGAATCCGCCCGACATCGCCGATGATGAGTACACAAAAGTAACTATTATGTATAATTATTATACTCAATTTGGCGTCCTCTCTTGCTAACTAAGCAGGGAGAGCGGTAGTAGAGAAAGGAACAAGATCATGAACATCAGCAAAACATGTTGATACAAGCCCGGTTTATAGCTCGGCAAGTCCCTCTACTGCCCCGACCCGCAGTACTTCACCATCAACAACGACCCGCACCATGGCCCGTCAGCGTCGTGAGTTTGATCTTTGATCTTTCCCAAGTTTGATCTTTGATCTTCGCCATTTCAGCATTCGCTTCACGAACCTGCAGATGCAGGCGTACATGACCACTGAGGAGTTCGGGAAAAGTGAGCGTCTCGCATCCAGTTCTCAAAATGTTCTCATATTCCTGCGCACTTTTGAATATTTTTTGCTCAAGTTTTGTATAGTTTACTACAACGCATTCGAGCTTTCAACAAAAAGTCCTTCCGATTTCAGAAGATATTTGCGCGGACGATCAGCGCGAGATGGACCTCGTGCCTGTGGTCGTGTCCGGATTCATCGCGTTGCTCGTGCTCTTCACTTGCGCCGCTTATTTCGTGCGTTTTCTACTCATTCTGTATAAAGAAGTACTAAAAAAGTTTTTAGGCGTATCGTTTCCGCCTCCCGCCCGATATTTTGGACATGATTGAGCCCGAGTTTGGGGTATGAACCGTTAATACAAAACTCAGGAAATAAAAAGTTTACAGGAACCGGTCCATGAGCATCTCCACAATGAGCAATCCAACATCGAGCATCATGATAATTATGGGTTTCACGAGGAACGGGACAGTATTTAAATTATGATTCGGGTATCAACGTACAATACTGAGAGATAAAACTGTTATTTACAGTCCCTTCTCGCCACTTTTCACTGATTGACCGTTCGCCTCTGTTATTGTAATTTTCAGAATCTGACTTTTCTCCGAACCACCTACGGCTTCTTTGAGAATGATGTGGGCTGGTAAGGGATGGGGAATAGAGAACCAGGGAGATTCATAGGGGAAGGAGCAGAGGCTAAGCATGCGATCATCCCCAGCTGATCCCTCCCACTCTCTAAGCCTGATTGGCAATTGCGGCATTAGGGTATCCGATCTCCAATCGCCTATCATCCCTCCTTTATCAGCCGAATGGTTTTCACTTCTCCGATTCCCTTTCCTGCTTTATCAATTCATCTGGAATCTCGGAACTTCAATCTCTCCTTCAATTCGATCGAAAGGGACTCATTTTTTCGGGAGACGCTCAAATGTTCGTTTCAGTCGCGAAAACAATAATAAACATGAGATGATTTTCAGATGTTGGAAGATGAACTTCACGTGATTCTTCCGTTTGTTGGCATCGTTATTATTCTCGCTACGGTAATTTAGTTGTAAAATATTTAAAACTGAAACAATTCAGGTAATCATCCTTGTCATCCTGGTGCGAGCGGGGCGAGATAATATAATCACTCAAGGTAATGGTTTCAGCGAATTCTTTCAGTTTGAGAGAGTGTAAAGTGCCAGGGTTTTTATAAAATCTAAACGCGGACCCTTTCCAGACGATACCGCATCCGATGGTCACTCGGAACATCCGGCGTTCGGATCATGGCGCTCACCTGCGGCACATCGGCAAAATCTTCCGTGAGCAGTCTTTCCATTTTACTAAACTTCAATGGAGAAACAAGATCATTTTTATTCCAGAGTCCACATCTCGATGGAAGCACGGGCTGCAATGGAGAGGAGCGCATCGTTCTACTGCGATACGCCTCCAGTATCCGATTCGAAACGACCCTGTCCGCCCACATTATTGCACGGGGGCCTGAGCATTGCATGAGTTTTTCTGATAAATCATTTTCTCTCCCTTACTACATGTTTATCCCTGAGTTCAACGCTACGATCGATTAATGATTACAAATAATTGAATAATTTCTTTGACGATGCTGCTAGACTAGGCAAGTCCCTGCCACTATTGAGTACATGCTGTAGCTGCCGAGGGCGGGATTGTCGAGTAGGTACATCCACTCGCCCATCGCGCAATAAATAGATGTCTTGGAAGCCGACTTCACCTGTGAATGGATATGTCATACAGACAAAACCGAGCTAAATTTACCCTTCGATTGTCCTTTACTCCGCCACCATAGTCGTGAAGTACTCGCTTGTACCGCACTCTGCAATTGGAAAGATCGCCGATGTCGATTGGATGGAAAATTGATGTTTCATGCATTAGTACTCACTGAATGTTGCCCGGACAAGCGTCTTGGACGTCATTTGTTAACGGATTCGGTTGAGGTGCGTAAACGGAATACCCAGGCATGGGAGGCTCCGTTGGTAGTGGTCCGCAGAGACACGCTGGGGAGAGTGCTGAACATCCAGTCTGACCGCTAGCTACTTATTTCGCGTCGCATTTTTTTTTGCATGATGCCGACTAGCGAACTTCTACCATCGCACCTGGTACCGGAGGCAGTACGCATGTGGCACACGCGAAATAGAATTTGACGTTGTCCAATTTGTGGTACCACGAGGCTGCAAAATAAATCCTTTGTGACCTATAATTTAAGAGGCGACAGTCGAAAACCGGACCCATGTATGGATCCCAGTCTAGGGTGTTGGTTCCCTGGAAGTTCTCGCGTATCTGATGGGTTCCGTCGTGCGCAATGGTGCTGGAATTGACATATTAATATGCATTATATTCTTATCTGCCCTTTTATTCGACTATTTCTTACTCGAGTATCACTCTACGCCCGATCGAGGCCAACTCCGGGCCACCGCAGAAGTGAGTGATACCGCGCAGAGGCGTCATCGTGATATCGGATGGACGGGAGCAGGGCCCGGGTATGTAGCCGTAGTCGATGGCGGGAGGCGCTCCACGCACTCAATTGTGAAAAATTATCGCTCTCCATTCTGACTACTGTCGCTCTTGATATGACTTCATTGGTATGACTAGGTATAACGTTCGCAATTGCCAACGATGATGAGAGACTAGTACTCATTCTGCAGGGCACTCACATGGGCATCCGCTGAACCGCTTCTCGTAGCAGGTGTAGGGCACGGGACAACTGCCGGGGATGGGCGTCCGAGGAGCACCCATCATAACGCAGTTGCTAGCGTTGGGATAGAACATGCAGGCCTCGCACTAAAACGACATACTTTTTAAATTTTTCTCATTCTTGGGCGAAGAAATGTGAAGAAACGCACGCCGGGAGTGTCGATGCAGCGAAAGTTGCAGTCCTTCTGGGACGCACTAGTCACGACGGCCACGGCATCCCGTCTGATGGAAGAAGTGGTGCGCACGAAGCAGAGTTGTTGAGCTAACTGGAAACAAAAGTAAAAAAATGAGTCCATAGATGCACACATTTGCACCGTTTCATTTCGTACCCACCGTTGTTCTGAGGCCTAGGAAGAAGAGCAAGAGGACAATCTGCATCGCGTTGTAAACTACGAGTGAACCACAGGAAAAGCAGTTGTGCTCACTGATCAGCTTACTATGATGTTGCTTAGTGACCCGGTTGAAACTGGAAATGTGAGAAGCAAAAAAACCCGCACTGGGCCATTCCTGGGAAATATCTTAGCAGCGAGCACTGAGTACAAGCCGATAAAATACAAATTGTAGTTAAAATATTGTGAAGTGATTACTGCATTGAAGGAAATGATTTCCTGGACTGAAAACATA
Organism: Pristionchus maxplancki; assembly: GCA_900490775.1. NCBI lineage: Eukaryota > Metazoa > Nematoda > Chromadorea > Rhabditida > Neodiplogasteridae > Pristionchus > Pristionchus maxplancki. The sequence goes on along the minus strand of LS532022.1, from coordinate 1,427,975 downwards.
GTGATCAGCGTACTACGCAGTTTCCCAGCAACGTGCGTGGAAAGGCAAAGCATGGCAGAATCAACAAAAGAAACAACAAAGAAAAGCAAACAGAGGACGTGCCTTTGGAAGGGTTGATCTCTCCTCTATGCGCTTTCTCTACCTTCTCAGAAGCAAAAGAGCAAAGAAAATGAGGAGAGCTTGCGTTGCAACCGGACTCTGATCATTTCGACGCATTGTGCTCACAGATTCGGACGAGATCTTTCAGGTCAAATTGTACAGAGATTTGAATTCAACGCTATCGATAATATGTAGCAAAGAAAATGTGAAATGGGAGGCGATTCGTAGACAGAAAAGTTCAATTTCGTGTAAGATTTGTATCTTGGAGAGATGAGAAACAGCGGATTGGCACAAAACTCGTCCATATCAGACCTCTCCTCTCATTCCCCACTCTCTAACTAACACTTTGCGCGTGAGGTTTCGAGTCTCTGCTCTAGATTGTGGTGTGTTTTAGGAGAAAGAGCATGGACAAGGAGAGAATGGGTATAAAGAGGGGGCAGTGAGAAGGGGTATTCGTCCTTGAAACAATTCTTCTGCCATGCCTACTTACAAGCTGAGCTACTTCGATGTTCGCGGATTTGGAGAGGTTAGAAACTTTTTTTCCTGGTTTCACCCAGCTGGTATTCCTTCCTAGTGGCTGTACCAAATTTAAACCACTTTCAATGGTTTCTGTTTGGCGCAATACACACAATTCACACGTGCAATTACTAAAAAGACAAAATAAATCCAGGTCGCTCGTCAAATCTTCATTCTCTCGGGCACCCCTTTCGAGGACCACCGCATCCCGCGAGACCAGTGGCCAGCGCTGAAGGAGAGTACGTGATACAGCTAATTTTTGTCATATTTTCGCACTTTCCCGGTCCTACCTTCCATGTTCACCCTATCGCTAGGGAAAGTGCATTATCGCACCCTGGTTACAATTCACTAACTGACAAATTTCTTCAGAGACGCCGTTCGGCCAACTGCCTGTCCTCGAGGTCGACGGGCGTCCGATTCCGCAGTCGCTCGCCATCACGCGATATCTCGCCAAGCAATTTGGTTGGTCACCTCTTCTTTACTCTCTCACGCAATGTCAACAAACAACCGAACAACCTCAAATACGAGGCAGAATGGGATGTCAAAGTATTCTGAAGCACCATAATTTATAGGAATTCTAGGATCGCAAGAGATCGCCTATTAATTTCGCGTGCTCTCTCACAGGCCCGAACGATGAGAGAGCACGCGGGATGAACAGAGCCATATCCTAATTGCTCAGGCTTCTACGGCAAGACACACCTCGAATCTGCCTGGGTCGACGCGTTGGCCGATCAACTGAAGGATTTTCTCGCTGAGATGCGACCATTCTTCGCCGTTGCCATGGGCATGGCCGTGGGTGACAAGGAGAAACTGAAGGCCGACGTCGCGCTGCCCGCTATCGAGAAGCACTTCAGCCTGCTGGAGAAGGCTGCTAAGGTGAGGCTAAAAAAGTTGTATCGAAATTATCACAAAATATCCATTTCCTTGCAGGAAAACGGCTCGAACGGTCACTTCGTCGGCGGTTCTCTCACGTTCGTCGATCTGCTCATCGCTGACTTCATCACGTCCATCGACGGATTGATTCCCGGCTTCACCGATCCTTACCCCGCAGTCGCTGTAGTGAGGGCGAAGGTGAACAACCTGCCCAAGATCAAGGAATGGATCGAGAAGAGACCCAAGACTGCCAATTAATTGTTATAAATATTGATAAATATTATATGCTTCAAACATAGAAAAAAATCTTGGCGAAAACAGTACATTCTCTCTTTTTTGGCATTATACATGTCAAAACTCGGGCAATATCGCGCTCTTGGTCATTAGTTCGCAGACCGCAGATGAAAAGTGTCGATCAAACCTTGGCGATACTTCACCGGCAAACGTCCCCGATCCCGATTCATCCCTCAAAACCAATACCAGGGATGCCGGGAAAGTCCAAGTGCCACTTTGCACGCAGGAAATCCAATCGTGCCCGGTGGCAAAGAAGTACCGTCTGAAATGGACAATAACTGTTTCCAAGGAAGGAGAAAATCTTCGCGCCAGCGTTCTCCGCGAAGCTCGAGACCGGGACTGCAAATAAGTTTGTTTGCGAGGTTATTCAGATTCCCCTCTAAGAGATGCAGGGTTGCAAGTGGATTCGAGCAACCCCGTGATATCTGAACTGAGAATGTGATGGAACCTTTTAATCGCCATGAGACCTTTTTCATCTAAAGGGCACCTGTGAATCACCAATTTTCCAATCAAATTATTTAATTTCTTAAATTATCCTTAATTTGTACTTAATTATCCTCAACTATCCTCAATTTCAACGATTATCCTCAATTCATCTTTATTTAGTTAATTTAACCTTAATTTAAATAGATGTTTCATTATGGGAAAATGGCGGCCATTTGCACACTATGGTCGAATAAGCCACTTGACCGTCGACTGGGCACAGAAAAGCACGGTGGATGACAAAATATCGAAGAAAGGAGAATAGAATTCGGTATAAATACATGCCTGTCACGATGTTCATTGTTCTGTGTCAAAAGCTCGTTGATGCATAAGCTGTTGATAAGATCTCGGTATTCAAATCAGCGAATATGCCAGTTAATCAGGTTAATCATCACGAATATCTCCCTACTCGTGTGAGATATTTCACATATCGTATATGTCATTCAACGAATAATGCAGTCTACTATTGTAGAGAAGACTTTCTTAGGTGAGTTCATTGCCACTACAATGAGACTGAGGTTTTGTTACAGTTTCCGGAGCGTTTCTCAATCTTCTGATGATTTTCTTAATTCGACGTTTCTCAAGAAAGGCATTGAAGAATTACAAGAACATTCTAACTGTTTTCGTCAGCTATGACTTGTATCTCAGCACCTTACACCTCGTCATACAACCAGTAAGCCAACATTAAACTCAATTTATGAATTTTAAATATAAACAGGATAGAACCATGGCCTGCGTTACTGGAACGATTTCACACTTTCCAGCCATTTCACAACGTTTCAAAATTAGAATTTCATCAGATTTTGCCACACACGATCACAGTGAAACTTCTAAAGCTTTTGAGCTCCTCCGAACCGCTTAGACTTTGTCCCGCCACTTGGGTTACGGTAATGGGGTACGGTACTCCGCATACGACGGTGAGATACGTTCCTAAGTTCCTAGGTAGTGGCGTGTGGTGCTTTGGTTACGGTAAGTGGACTCGGTTTCCGGGATACGAATACTAGATAGAAATTTAATTTAAAAATAGTATATACTATTCAGAAAGCAATAATAGTCAATTCGATTATTGGAATCGTGGCAACAGGCATTTGGAGAGGAGGAGTTAGTTTCATTGTTATTTTTATATCCTTTTTTCAAAACATCCTAATTACGCTTTTCTTTTTTAAAAAATCAATTTAGGTCGCGATCTGTCTCCATCTCGGTTCGTTCACGGTCCCATTCTGCATCCTAAACATACATTTTCTGTACCGTTACTGGAACGTTAAAAGGTGTGTTAAATCATCATTTTGTATTGATATATTTTTATGTTTAGCCCAAAGAAGCTGATTCGATTCTCCAATCAAAAATTCGTCCTTGCGTTATCTCTGTACCCGCTGGGGCAGGGATGTATATGGTGAGAAAGTCAAAAATAAGCGAAAAGGCCAAATTCATGCAGGATTTGCATGGCGATGTCGTTGGTCGTGGATGGCGCTTTTGAGCAGCTTGGCCTGCTCAACGAAGCAATTCGTAGAGAGCACGACATCGACGTGCCTGGCGCCTCCTGGATCTTGCTCGACTACTGGGTAAGCGTGCAAGAGACGAGTGCTCGTTTTTTCTAACCCTAGACTACTCTGAGATGATAAAGTTATTCGTCCTTGCAGCAAGGCGGCAGCCTCAACTTCCCGCCCGTATTCGTCTTCTCGCTCGCGTTCGTGATCATGAACAGCGATTTCGCAATCGCAATCACGCTCGGCTCGGCGACCTACCGCGCGCTTGTTCGCACGACCTCAATAACGTCCATGTCCTCGGCTTTCCGAGCTGTCGAGCTGAAACTTCTAGTGGCCGTCTGCGCGCAGGTAAACAATAACGGCTCTGTACTGGTTAAGGGGTCCCATGCGATTTAAGGGGTCCCATGAAAGTTAAGGGGTCCCATAAAAGTTAAGGGTCCCAAAAAAGTTAAAGGGTCCCAAGAATGGGCATAAAAAGTTGAGGGGTCCCAAGAATGCGTACAAAAAGTTAAGGGTCCCAAAAAAAGTTAAGGGGTCCAAAGAATTGACACAAAAAGTTAAGGGGTCCCAACAAAAATATGCTCTGTAATGATACCGTGTCCGGATGAGAACATCGTGGCAAGCCCATCAGAATATGATGACCCACTAGAATAAAAAAAGTTCCTCCTTATTATTTTGTTCTGACGACCTTATGTTGTTATCTTGCAGTTATCTGGCAACCCCACGAGTGTAAAATAGTGTGCCCTCCCCCAGCTGCTGCTCTAGCAATGTCTAGCACTACCACATCGCTGACTTTACGTCTCTAGAGCAAGAACAAGCAGATTCAGCAGATTATTGCCTTCTCTTCCGATTCTATCGGGGTTGCAATTCTGATGTCTGAAGTTCTACATAGAAATATTGAGACCACTCGGAAAATTGTTACTAGAGTGACACGAGAGGAACTTCACGAGATCCGTCACTGCTATGGAGGAATTATTTCATTCTAGTTTGTGGTCATATTCTGATGAACATTGGTATTCCAATGTGTTCTCATCCGGACACGGTATCATTACAGAGCATATTTTTGTTGGTACCCTTAACTTTTTGTGTCAAATCTTGGGACCCCTTAACTTTTTTTGGGACCCCTTAACTTTTATGGGACCCCTTAACTTTCATGGGACCCCTTAAATCGCATGGGACCCCTTAACCAGTACAGAGCCACAATAACAACAATAATAACAACAATAACAACAACACGAGCAAACATTGCAGACGCTTGTGCCGGCCATCTGCGTCGTCGTTCCGTACACGATGACGGTGCTCCTGCCCCTGCTTCGGCTGCCCGATCCCGGTTTCTCCTCTACCTTCTCCCTAGTAGTCTCCCTCTTCCCCGCCTGGGACGCCGCCGTCCTCCTCTTCATCATGAAGGACTATCGCAGCGGATTGCGAGACATCGTTTGCGGGAAGAAAGTGAGCACCGAGCGCGTGAAGTTCCGCTGGATGAGTGCCGCCACGGCTGCTGTCGCGCGATAAAATATTTTTGCCTGTTTAACATGTGCGGTGGAGACTACTGAAAATTGCAAATTTTCTGAGCCTTGAAAACAATCCAGGTCTCAAAAAAGCGGCCCGAATCTGGTCAAATTCGGTGAAATTGGTTTCCCGAGTGTTTTCATGTTCCGCCCGTCTTCATTTTTTTTTGTTGAAAAGAAAGTCTTACCAAGACATCGATCTGCCCAAATTTCTCAACGGTCGCTGAGATCAATCTAACGAGAAATGATTCATCCTTGATGTCACCGATAAGCTGAACACGAGACTTGTTATTTTCGAAATTCACAGTGCCTCACCGAAAGTAAATCATTTTCGGTCGTTCCAGCTTGCAGGCATAACTGCTTAGTTTCCTACAACAGTTGTCTTTCGTTTACGGAAAAAAAGAGCAACTCTACCTCCAGTGATTCAGCACTCGACTCTCGCTCTCTCGCTCCCTGCTTAGCGAAGAGAGCAGCCGTGCCTCGGCCGATGCTTTTGAGGAGCCTGAAGCAAACCTTTTATTCTAGTCATCGAAAAAAATCGAAAAATTACTTTACACAGAAAAAGCAGCGTACCTGTCACGATCACAACTTTGCTGGCAAAGAAGCTCATCTCACCACAGGACGGCATGAACTGATTACCATTCACTTCTACGTGCACTCTCGATTTCCCTGTTTGACGTCACTTGCAGACATCATTCTTTCCTGTTTGGACCCTCTCACTTTCGCACACTGCTTTCATGGCCATTCGAGGGTAGCGATTGCAATGTAGAAATTGCGGGCAGAGAAATGCAAAAATAAGCTCACAAGTTTGCGAGATGCCATGCCGATCTTTCAAGGGTCCACGCCGAAAGAGGCTCGAAAAGTGCTACCGACAATTCGTAGCGAACACAGACATCTTCTTTCTATTCATAGTACTTTTCTCAGTATGACGCAGGCCATTAGTTATAACATTTGAATGACCGTGAAAGCCGCCACATCGACCATTCGCACTGGTGATAACAACATCGCATTGCGTATCTTATTTCTCACTTCTTATCATAACCATGCTGACTACGATCGTAGAGAATACTTTCTTAGGTGAGCTTTTTTCTGTTTTTGATTTTATTTCACTGACATGTTATTACAGTTTCCGGATCTTTGATCAATCTTCTGATGATTTACTTGATTCGCCGTTTCTCAAGAAAAGAAATTAAACATTACAAAAATATTCTGACTGTTTTCGTCAGCTATGATGTTTATCTCAGCATCATGCATCTTGTGATACGACCAGTAAGCTAACTTTCGAGATGATTTTGATAACGTAAATGCAATAATAAATTTTAGAAAGCGATAAGACTCCCCACGATGCTCGGATTTGTGTCAACTGGGATTTGGAGAGGAGGGGTTAATTCGCTTTTTTATTAAGAGACCTTCCACGAGAAAACGTACTAACCGTGTGCACGACTTTTTCACAACCTATCCCAATTTTCCATGGGTGACCTTCCCATACCGAGTGCTGATATTTGGCCCAATATTGGGGGCTCTGGTGCACTTTTCGAAAAACGCCAGGGTCGACCCAAAAAAAGTCGAAATTTTCAAAATTGGAGAATGGCTTTTATT
>LS532022.1:1406529-1419842 GCA_900490775.1 Pristionchus maxplancki | reverse complement strand
CGTCAACATAAGCGACCTTGAGATTCGGATTCTGCGTGAAAAAGTACATCTAGTAGAATTTCTTTCACAAAGATATTTGTGGTTGCCCGGACTTTATGATTCCCGGAACAAGGCGCACCCATCAATTTTGAGTCAGGCCCGCACATCAAATGATGCGACTGCAAAGAAATAGATTCGGTTTAAGAGACCTTCCACGAGATAACGTAGAAACCGTATGCACGACTTTTTCACAACCTATCCCAATATTCTATGGGCGACCTTCCCATACCGAGTGCTGATATTTGGCCCAATATTGGGGGCTCTGGTGCACTTTTCGAAAAACGCCAGGCTCGACCCAAAAAAAGTCGAAATTTTCAAAATAAATGAAAGCATTTTCTTTTAAGGTTTTCCGTAGTATTTTTCGACGCAGATTCCAAAAAAATCGCTTTAGAAGCGATGGAATTGCGAGAAAATATCGAAAATTTCGATTTTCATCGTTTTTCATCTGTCCTGAAAAGTTTTTGTTCCTATGTACATTTTCTTCCTTGAAATTCGGATTCTGCGTGAAAAAGTACTTCCAGTAGGATTTTTTTCACAAAGATCTTTGTGGCTGCCCGGACTTTATAAATCCCGAAACAAGGAACACTCAGCGATTCGGTTTCAGGCCTTCACATCAAATCTTGCTATTGTGAATTAATAAATGAGGTTTATGTTCTAAAATCTTTTATTTTAAACGATTACGTAATTTTTATTTTATATTCGAGTCGTTTCGACCTTGATATTACCGAATATGGCTGTCTGAGACCGGATAGCGTGTTTCACCTTTTGCGAACGATACAGATCAAGAATTCAGAGTGGAATGATCTGATATGATACAAATAATCTATATTTTATGTGCTTGCATATGAGCTGTGTTCAGTTCAATACGATTGGGTGCGTTCTTTCACCATCAAACATGTCTTAGACGTTTGGAAAGTGGAAATTATCGATTTTCATGAAAATTCAAATTTTCGGATAATTTCTAGAAGCTAATTTAGGCTTCAATCTCACTTTTTTTGCACAAAATATAATCTAGGCACCATACCTTAAATTATTTACGCATTCGGAGATTTTTGGAAATTTTTCGAATTTTTCATTTTTTGATCGTCGAAAAAAGCTCGAAAAAAAAATTCTTTCCTAAAAACCTTCAATAACCCTAGAAATGCTCATATTAGTGCAGCTGACAAGTCATGAGCGAAAAAAAGCATGATTTAAGTCCAAATTTGCTTCTAGGAACTATCCGAAAATTCGAATTTTCATGAAAATCGATATTTTCCACTTTCCAGACGTCTAAGACATGTTTGATGGTGAAAGAACGCACCCACTCGTATTGAACTGTACACAGCTTATATGCAAGCACATAAAATATGGATTATTTTTATCATATCAGATCATTCCACTCTGAATTCTCGATCTGAATGATTCGAAAAAGGTGAAACAAGCTCTCCAGGCTCAGGTAGCCTTATTCGGTAATATCAAGGTCGAGACAACTCCAATATAAATTGAAAATTACGTAATCGTTATAAATAAAAGATTTTAGCTCATAAACCTCATTTATTAATTCGCAATAGCAAGATTTGATGTGAAGGCCTGAATCCGAATCGCTGAGTGTGCCATGTTTCGGGATTTATAAAGTCCGGGCAGCCACAAAGATCTTTGTGAAAAAAATCCTACTAGAAGTACTTTTTCACGCAGAATCCGAATTTCAAGGAAGAAAATGTACATAGGAACAAAAACTTTTCAGGACAGATGAAAAACGATGAAAATCGAAATTTTCGATATTTTTTCGCAATTCCATCGCTTCTAAAGTGATTTTTTTGGAATCTGCGTCGAAAAATACTACGGAAAACCTTAAAAGAAAATGCTTTCATTTATTTTGAAAATGTCGACTTTTTTTGGGTCGAGCCTGGCGTTTTTCGAAAAGTGCACCAGAGCCCCCAATATTGGGCCAAATATCAGCACTCGGTATGGGAAGGTCGCCCATAGAATATTGGGATAGGTTGTGAAAAAGTCGTGCATCGACCTCGCCCAAAAGCTACGTTTTCTCCTGGAAGGTCTCTTAAGAGACCCTCCACGAGAGAACGTAAGAACTTGGTAGGGGTCCACGGATGGCCAGAAATTAGATCCGGCTCATATATTTTTTCTAGAGTGAGGGCCCATAGGGACAGGTGATGGCATACTTAGCTAAGCTCTAAGGTCGTTTTTGGGTGAGTTACATGGGGGTCGATTATAGGGGTCGAAAAAATCGATGTCTCAGATTCACTCAGAAAAAAGCTTAACCGAAGTATTTTTGCCCGTGGAATCCGAATTTCAACATGCGAGAGCGAGAAAATGCGAAAGAAAAAAGTTATGCTCGAAAAACATGTTATTTTGGTATAAATTAGTAAGTTATCGGTTTTCATAATTTTTTTTACATTCTAATTTTGTGATTTTTGGAATCTACGCAGAATTCTACGCCTACGGTGATTTTTTCAGATTTTTAAAAATGGGGACTTTTTGGATATCTTCGCTTGAAGTTGGTAAAATGGAGCAAATTACTCAAATGGCAAGTGAGTTTATCTTCTCAGTTTCTTCAAACCGACCTCAATTGTGGCAACATTTTGTAAAAATAGCTCAATACTGTCCCTGAATTAATTTCAGAAAGTTTTAGACGCTTCTGATGATTTTTTATTTTTTCGGTCTGCCGGCCAGGCCAAAAAATTCTAAAAAAAAATTTCCTCAAATTTCGCTTTTTTATCACCTGAAAACTAACTTTTCGAAGCTCTTTCACTATTACGAGTAATTGTTTGGCGAAATATAGCCGAAAAACAGTCAAAATCTTTTTTCGAAATTTATCTGATTTTTGGCCAGGCCGGCAGACCGAAAAAATAAAAAATCATCAGAAGCGTCTAAAACTTTCTGAAATTAATTCAGGGACAGTATTGAGCTATTTTTACAAAATGTTGCCACAATTGAGGTCGGTTTGAAGAAACTGAGAAGATAAACTCACCTGCCATTTGAGTAATTTGCTCCATTTTACCAACTTCAAGCGAAGATATCCAAAAAGTCCCCATTTTTAAAAATCTGAAAAAATCACCGTAGGCGTAGAATTCTGCGTAGATTCCAAAAACCACAAAATTAGAATGTAAAAAAAATTATGAAAACCGATAACTTACTAATTTATACCAAAATAACATGTTTTTCGAGCATAATTTTTTTCTTTCGCATTTTCTCGCTCTCGCATGTTGAAATTCGGATTCTACGGGCAAAAATACTTCGGTTAAGCTTTTTTCTGAGTGAATCTGAGACATCGATTTTTTCGACCCCTAAAATCGACCCCCATGTAACTCACCCAAAAACGACCTTAGAGCTTAGCTAAGTATGCCATCACCTGTCCCTATGGGCCCTCACTCTAGAAAAAATATATGAGCCGGATCTAATTTTTGGCCATCCGTGGACTCTTTCCACTCTCTCGTGGAGGGTCTCTTAACTCTTTTTTCAAAATACGGAATTAATATTCAGGTCGCAATCTGTCTACATCTCGGATCTTTTACTGTCCCTTTTTGCATCCTGAACATCCATTTCTTGTATCGTTACTGGAATGTTAAGAGGTTCGTGTTTTAAAAAAATACAATTTTTTGTTAAATATTTTTTAGCCCCCAGAAATTGATTCGGTTCTCCAGCAAGGCATTCGTGTTTGCAATCGCTCTGTACCCAATAGGGCAAGGATGTCTATGGTGACAATGAGAGATGCCGATTGAAAAAAGTAATCCCAAAAATATATATTATTGCAGGTTACGGTTAGCGGAGACATTGGTCATATATTCTCCAGATGACCGACTTGTCATGCTGAGCGATGCACTCATGCGAGAGCACAACGTCAACGTAGATGATGAGTGGATTGTTCTCGATTATTGGGTAAGCCCTTGAAGAGCGAGAAAAGGATAAACTTTATTCAGCGAGACGGCTATCCCAACTTCCTGCCAATTTGCATCTTCTCGATCGCATGTGTCATCATGAACATTGATTTCTCAATCGCAATAACTCTGGGGACGTTGACCTACCGAGCTCTGGTTCGAACAACGTCCATTGCTTCCATGTCGTCTGCCGTTCGCGCTGTTGAGCTCAAGCTCCTGGTGGCCGTCTGCGCGCAGGTAAAAAAACAACAACAACAATAACAACAACAACAAATAATAATAACAACAATAACATCGCAGACGCTCGTGCCGGCCGCGTGCGTGGTCGTCCCCTACACGTTCACCATCCTCCTCCCCTTTCTTCGGCTGCCCGACCCCGGCTTTTCCTCCACTTTCTCCCTCATAGTCTCCCTGTTCCCCGTCTGGGACGCCACAGTAATTCTGGTCATCATGAAGGACTACCGGATAGGGTTGAAGGAGATGATTGTGGGGAAGAAAGTGCAGACCATATTGGTTGAGAGTGCCTGGACAACGTCAGCATCTGTAGCGACATGATAAATCCGCACCTTTTATGTGTTTTATCCATGCTTCGGAGCCCATTTCAGTCTGAAAATTTATCAATAACTTGATTTGTCGATATTAGATATTTTCATATCAGACGATCAGAAGCATTAACCTTAGCACTTGACATTTGAATATATTCGAGATAAATCGGTCATTCGCACTAGTATCTCTCTACTCATCTTACTTGTGTTTGTCATTCTACAACGATAATTGATGTCTGCAGAAAATTCGGAAAGAAAGTGAGAACCGAGCGCGTGAAGATCCTCTGGATGAGTGCGGCTGCCGTGGCTCGATAAACAAACTTGTATTGAGTATATCAGAACGCACTATCGGTTGATTTCCGGAGATTCCTAGACCTTGAGCCTTGGACTGATTAACAATAAAGATGTACCTGGTGCGCGAGAGATGAACCAGATCGTGTGGGCAGAAAGAAAGGGAGATGTAAGGAAGAAAGATGAACGCGCGCAATCACTCGCACTGCTATCGCACTAATTTCCTCCTACTTTCCACGCCTTTTTAGTTGATTTGTCTTTTCTTAAACTTATTCACAAACAGATGCGGGAGGAAACAGGATCGATTGCCGTGCATGACCAAGTGAGTTTGAATATTTGATAGTGAACGGTTTCCAATTTAAAAAATTTTTTTAAAAAGCGTATTCGGCTTCACCGATGAGCACCGGACAGGGTAGTCGCTTGCGGCACCTATACCGAGCAAAGCAGTTTCATCCGCGATCGTGTCGTGTATGCGGGAAGCGGAAAGTGCAGCCGAAGACGATTGATAACGCCTGGATGACTGCATCTAGCAGCATCGAGACTTGATGGCTAAGTCTCCCTAAACTAGCAATGGCTTCGCAGGAAATGGTCTCTTCATTTCGCGTGCTCTCTCACCGGTCAGAGAAGCGAGAGAGCGTGCAGAATGTTTTCAAAAGTACCCATATGATCACGAGTGCATGATCACGAACATTTGTGCATTGTGGTCGGCAAAGATATCGCACGCGAGAGATGAGATAGGGGATGGGCGCCGATCTTTTCATCTTTTCACTATCAATCCCGTCCGCCGTTCGCACTATTATATTCTCGCCCTATTTCATTAGGTTTGTGCGCAGATGGGAGAAGACACACGACCGGACGTCGCCGGAGAGAAGGCAACGGTGAGTATAATTATATTTTCTCATCCGTCTTCTTCGTAAAATTTGCACTGCGTTTATGCCCGATTCTCCTGATTGCTCACTGGAATACTCTTCATTGCTCCAATCCAGACTCAGCGTTATATACCGCGTTTCCACCACTCCAATTCCAGACCAGTCCTTGTCGAGTGTGCGCGAAGCCAACCCGCGCTGCGCACCTACAGGTTGAAGCGTGCCGGGCGTGCGCCGTCTTCTACCGGTGAGAAACGAGGAGCAATATTCGGAAATGTCTCTCTCTCTCTGTGCGCCAAAAGATTACAATAGATCATGCTTTAGATCTTGTTGGTCCAGAGGTCCATCCGTACTTAATTGACCTTTAGCACTAGCGACGCAATGAACGCGTACGTGCGCGCCAAGAACAACATGGGTCACCTTGACCTTCTCACTTCTTGCCAATCATGGTTAGAGATTGCGCGCGATGAAGGGAGGGAGACAGCCAATCATCGAAACAACGCCCTTTCCCTATCTAACGTACCGCAGAGTCTCCCCCCAGACGGGCGCGCCGCGGCGGGGCGCGGAGGGTCTCCCAAGGTCGCCCCGACTTTGAGGGAGCTTTTGACCCCTTCAAAATGTGTAGTTTTCTGGCTATTTTTGGCTATGGCTTCCTCTCATCGAGGCCCATCGATCTGTGTAATCAGATTTGTGTTTTTCACTTTGATCTCTGATCTTTGCGCATGTGCGCCATTTCACCCCATTCTCGTTTCCCTATTCCCTTGTCTGGGAAGAGCGGCTTTGTCCACCCTTCACTCTGTCCCTACACTGTCTCGCTGCTCGGTTGGTTGTGAATCTGCTCTCATTTTTTGCGTTCCTCCTTCGGATCTACAGTACACCGGCACACGTTACCGTACCCATGGAGTCTTCTCTTTATGTATCACATGCTATTAAATGTTGTCAATGGACTTTTTTATCTGAAGCCATCTTAACAAGGTAACACCTTTTCGTGACTGGTTTATCGACTTTCAGGTGATCTACCGTGCAAAGATTTTTCTTGTTGTGCCCTATCTACCAATCAAATGCGAACTCATTGATTTGGACTCTCATTGTGAACATGAAAAAATGAAATAAACTAAAAAATTTAAGGGTTCAAATCGGCTTGAAATCGAATAACATTTTATAAATCGATGAAATCGATGATAACCCTGGAAAAATCTCAGTGTAGATGGATCCCAGAGAAAACGTCGTGGATAGGGCAGACTTCCCGAATCAATTGAACACTGCCCGACAAAGAAAGAAATCTGCAGAGACAGCAATGCATGGGAAAGATATGATAACGTGATGAATGCAGAGAAGGATCAAAGATCAATAGCTTCTAACAAGTCCGAAAATGAGCAAGAAAATAAGGATAAATTAACGATCAGACGAGAATCAGTCAACTTGGAGAATAATTCGCATTCAGATGATTCACATTTTTATCGTTGATGAGTGGTAAAGATGTCCAGTGTACAAATATCGGTTTTCCCCTTACATAGTCTGTACGTCTTGTTATCGTGTGAATAAATATCGTTGTTTGGAACTTCTCCCTCGGATCGAAGGAATTTGTGGTGCCCAACTCTTACAATAATTCAAAATGCGTCGATTCATAAAATGTCATTCGATTTCAAGCCGATTTGAACCCTTAAATTTTTTAGTTTATTTCATTTTTTCATGTTCACAATGAGAGTCCAAATCAACGAGTTTGCATTTGATTGGTAGATAGGACACAACAAGAAAAATCTTTGCACGGTAGATCACCTGAAAGTCGATAAACCAGTCACGAAAAGGTGAAAAGGTGAAAAGGTGAAAACGAAAAGGCGAAAACGAAAAGGTACCTTGTTAAGATGGCTTCAGATAAAAAAGTCCATTGACAACATTGAATAGCATTTGAAACATAAAGAGAAGACTCCATGGGTACGGTATCGTGTGCCGGTGTACTGTAGATCCGAAGGAGGAACGCCAAAAATGAGAGCAGATTCACAACCAACCGAGCAGCGAGACAGTGTAGGGACAGAGTGAAGGGTGGACAAAGCCGCTCTTCCCAGACAAGGGAATAGGGAAATGAGAAAGGGGTGAAATGGCGCACATGCGCAAAGATCAGAGATCAAAGTGAAAAACACAAATCTGATTACACAGATCGATGGGCCTCGATGAGAGGAAGCCATAGCCAAAAATAGCCAGAAAACTACACATTTTGAAGGGGTCAAAATCTCCCTCAAAGTCGGGGCGACCTTGGGCGACCCTCCGCGACCCGCCGCGGCGCGCCCGTCTGGGGGGAGAATCTGCGGTACGTTATATTCTCTGATAACTTTACTAGGCGACAGTAAAAAAAATCATTTCCAGGAGGCAGAAACAGGCGAAGCATTTGCCGATATGCTTGACGGGTGATTCGCAGTGCGACACTACACTGGGTGAGCTGTTTTCAATCGTCTCGCCTTTTATGGCATTTATCAAGAATTTTCAAGGTGTCAAGTATTGCTGCAAGAGGTGTCGGTATGATCGTTTCGAGTCGCTGCTTGCGACTACTGTGGTACGCAAGGTAGTTGAAAATATGGAATAAAACTTTATTTTCTCAGGATTGTGCAAGCGTAAATGAATCATCCGCTCTGCCTACCTCGTCACATGGTCGATCGTGAGTTTCTCATTCTTCTTTTCACAAGCAAATCAAACGAGATTCGTTAAATTCCGACTAGTTTCGATTCTGAGCACAAAAAAACCTTCTACCTGTTTTATGCTTTTATTATGATTTTTTTTACAGAACTGTTCTTCCTTTGCCGATGACTAGCTCGGAAAGCACGATTGGTGCACTACGAAGAGGCTATTCGTGAGTTTTGATTGCCATAATCGATTTTTATTTTTCTAATTTACAGATTGATAAGCGCAATTCGGCGCTCGCAAGAACTAAAACGCAGGGGCAATGCCACCGGTAATCAGGGAATTCTCGTTGATGACATGGTTGTGAATATTTTTAAAAAGTTATCAGTTACTTCTCTTTACAGATTATTATTCCTTCAACACATGAATCAGTAGAAATTACCACTCGAATTCTCATTGAATCTCTTTTTGAATTCGCGTCGACTGCTTTTGAGGAGTTCACTAGTTTTGCGAAAAGGGATCAGGTCTCAAAAATTTATGTGCATTTGAAACGTAAATATGATATTTTAGTGGCAACTTGTTCGCAACTTCTGGCCACTCTTCTCTCTCCTTGAGGCAGAATATCGAATGGCAAAGCTATTCCCGGATGAGAAAACTATGTTAGCTTATTTAGCTGTCGATGCATTATCTGGTAGATTCAGTGTCACGTTGTAGGAATTTAACGAGCTACACCACTTACTTCGATTCGCACACGATGCTCGACTATTTTCCGGCCACTCTGACTGGAGAACACCGAGCGGAAGCGATCAGGTGCGTTTCCAAGATCAAAACAAAGTAAAAATCGTATTTTTGACTCCAGAATGAGTTTGAAGTTTATCAACGGGGACATTCTCCAAATGCGCGCAAAGATGCGACGATGGAAACCGACCGAGAATGAGTTCATCGCGTTTCTTGGAGTTGCGTTCTGGTCGCTTGGTTTGTCGTGTTCGTAAATTCGAATTAAAAAAAAAACTTCTTCAGAAAGAGTGCGTGTCTCCGGCAAAGTGCACGAAACCGCAAAGAAATATCGAAAACAAATACTTTGCGAATTGCACGAACTGTACACGGAGAGGATGCGGATTGACAAATACTCTATTCGATTAGGCGAAGCTCTGATGTTTCTGACATCAATTCAGGTAATTCTTCACTATTTTAATTTTTATGTTCTGTTCAGTGTTGGGGCTAGCGAATTTCGCAGGGTACGAAGTCAAGTTTTAATGAGATAACTTAGGCGTAAGCTTAGGAATGGTGAAAACACGAACAACAGCAAAAACATTTCTTACAGACACTCTACGCCGAACAAAGTACCGCTCATTTCGAAGTGCTCAAGCTTATCGACGCACTCGAGGAAGATTCTTTGGTTGCCAAACTGCATCAACTACACGCATAGACCATTTTTCTCGTTTATTTTTGGAAAGCGCAGGATAAAATCATCATTTCATATCCATGTATTCGCTTTCGCAGTATTCACTCACTCACTGAGATGCAGGCGGCACCATTGTACAAAAGGGCTGTGAAAGACGCAGTGTATGAGAGATGATAAAGGTGCGAGAGGGCAGAGAGAGATAGGAGGAGATAGTGGTTGCGCGAAACATCCCGCTCACTGTCATTCCGTTCTTTTTTTTCGTTTTTTATTCGCACTTTTTTATCTTAATCCCTCATTTTTAAAGCTCAAAATTAATCTAAAAAAAGATGTCAGAGGAAACACGATCGGGTGTCGTTGAAAGAGCTGAACAGGTGAGCTGAGATTTATCAGCTTGTGAGATTTATCAGGGCTCGTTAGAATAGCACCAGTGCAAACGTATCTTCTAGCATTGAGACTGGGGCTGTCAAAATTAAGGATTTACCTCTTTAATTTGCGTGCGCTCTCTCTGAGCGGTCCGAGCGACTTGAGAATAATGAGGAAGCAGATTCTTGAGAACTGAGATCGTGTTTCGCATTGCAGCCTCGGCCCTGTCGCGTGTGCGGCAAGCCGACTAGCGGTGCGCACCTACAGGTTGAAGCATGCAGGGCATGCGCTGTGTTCTACCGGTAAGAAACAGATTTCGAAAATGAGAGTTCGGGTCTCCCTGTTTCTTTTTTTTTTGAAGCAAGCAAGCAATGTTCAAAATGTCCAGAAAGTACTGTCCGGATGATATCTCCCAGAAAATAAATCACAGGCGGAACGCGAGTGCCTAGAGTACGGAATCATCTTGACCTTCTCATCTCGATTGACCTTCTCGCGAAGATGCGATCAAGTTGATACGAGAGGAAGAGTGGCTCGACACAACGCCCTTTCTCAATCTATTTCCTCTTCCGATCTGTTCTCTGATTCGAAAAAACCCGACGTGGCTCATGAAAACAGACTACAAGTTACAGATGGCGAGGAAGTATGCATTCATTGCAGGAGACAGAAACAAGCAAACCACTTGCCGATATGCTTGACGGGAATGTCGCAATGTGACACTACACTGAGTAAGCTATATTCCTGTTCTTATAACTATTCTCAAAAAAGAGTTCAGTCTAAAATTTGTATTAGTTATTTTTTAATTGTTGAGGTGTCAAGTATTGCTGCAAGCGATGCCGTTATGATCGCTTCGATTCGCTGCTTAGCGCCACTGTGGTGAGTGGTTCAAATAGTTCATACTCGCGGAACATAAAAAAACAATTCTCATCATTTAGAATGGTGATACTTTCTTTTCGCAGAATTGTGCAAACGTGAAGGAATCACTCACACTGCCAACATGTACTAGTTTAATGCTAAATAGCAAACCGGAAAGCATGATTGCTGCACTGCGAAGGGGTTATTCGTGAGTTTTCACTCTGAGTGAAGACTACTTGATGGCAATTTATGTTCAAAACACAAACAATGATGGATCGCAGATTGACAAGCGCAATTCGGCGCTCACAGGAACTGACAATTAGAGGAAACGCCAAGAGTGATCAAGGAATCCTCGCTGACGATATGGTTGGGTAAATGAAATTCAGTAGCTTATCCTTCTTTGCAGATTCTTATTCCGTCGAGACCCGATTCATTAGAGACAACCACTCGAATTCTCATTACGTCACTTTTCGAATTTGCATTGACATCATTTGCTGAATTCAATACTTTCGATGCTCGAGATCAGGTCCGCACATATACAAAATCAGTAGTAAAACGAACTAGGATTAAGTGGCAGCTCGTTCGGAACTTCTATCCACTCTTCTCTTTGCTCGAGGCGGAATATCGAATGATGAGGCTGTTTCCTTCTGAAGAAACGATGTGAGCTTTTGATAATCTTTCCGTTTATTCATCGTCGTAAAGGTCGTTCGCGGGCTACACCACCTACTACGACTTGCACACGATCACCGATTGTTTCGACATGCTCAACGAACAGAGCAAGGCAGATGCAATCAAGTACAGTTTGGAAAAGAGGCTGATTTACGAAAATTCTCGACTTTCAGATTAGTATCGGACTTTTTGAACGGAGACATTCGCAGAATGCGCGCAAAAATGCGACGATGGAGCCCGATTGAGAATGAGTTCATCGCATTTCTTGGCGTGAGCTTCTGGTCGCTCGGTGAGTTCCGCCAGTATTTTTTGATATTTTTTATCCCTTACTTGCAGAAAGAGTGCGCGTTTCAGCCAGGGTTCACGAAGCTGCAAGGAAATATCGACGATTGATATTTCGAGAATTGCACGAACTGTACACTAAAGAGATGCGGATGCATGATTATGCGATTCGGTTGGGCGAAGGGATGCTGTTCCTGGCATCCACACAGGTATAGTATGTAGAGTTCGAAATACGGGTCTCTTTCACACATTCTCTCACCGGTCAGAGAGGCGAGAGAGTGTGTAAAATGAAGAGACCCGTATTTCGAACTATAATAGTATGTATCCAAAAGTCGAGCGATCAGGAACTGGAGAGGCCCTGTAGAACGAATGTGATTATTGCTACTGGCATTTCACTCGGAAGCCAGTTCCTCGCACTTCGGCGTTCTCAAGCTCATCGACGCCCTCGAAGAAGATTCGTTGGTGGCCAAACTGCAGCAACTATAACCCATTATTACTTCCTTTCTGGATAAACTCTTCATTAAACGAGGAAGCAGACGGGTATCTGTGCAAATCTGTTGAACATTTGTGTCTATACCTGTGTGTAATTTGTATGCGGAACCCGTGCAAACATGTAGTGCTCGAGAGACGAGAAGATTGTAAGAGAGATTGCGAGATCGCGCAGAGATAGAAAGAGTGCACTCTCAGAGAGGGAGAGACATAACACGCCAAACACGAGCGCTATACACCTCCTCGCGTGCTTGTTATTCTACCTTATTCCTCAAAATATCGCCCCCGGGAAGTGCTATAGAAAGATGAAGTCGTCTAGAAGAGCAGGAGTCGACGGCGAGGCTAAGGTGAAAAGTATATAGTAGGACAATTCGGTGCATTTCTTCTGTCTGCATCAATTGCTTTCTTGTAGTATTGTTGACAAATGTGGAAAAACGAGAAGAATGTGCA
This sequence comes from Pristionchus maxplancki, assembly GCA_900490775.1. Classification (NCBI taxonomy): domain Eukaryota; kingdom Metazoa; phylum Nematoda; class Chromadorea; order Rhabditida; family Neodiplogasteridae; genus Pristionchus; species Pristionchus maxplancki. Next base: position 1,407,100 of record LS532022.1, on the reverse strand, counting down.
ACAAGAAGACCATGATATCCCCCGTTTCAGACTCGTCCGTGCCGAGTGTGCGGCAAGCCGACGAAATTCGCGCACCTGCAGATCGACTCGTGCCGCGCGTGCGCCGTCTTCTACAAGTGAGTAAGATTTTGGGTCGCCATTTTATCGGTCCACGCTCTTTTTTTCGGTGAAAGAGAGGTTGTATAAGAGACGAATCGCGAGAGAATCACCCATTTGAGAGGCCCCGCGGCGGTAGGAAAAACATATGTCCTACCCGCCCACCAAGTTTAGGTAAGGTACTATGAACGATGCTCTTTCAAACTACGCTTCCCGATTTTTGATATCGGGTCTCATTTTCGGGTTACGGTAGGTCAAAGATGGAGGATACGGTAGTTTTTCGCGAAATTCGCCATACCAAAATGTTCATAACTCGGCTCAAAATGATGATAGAAACTTTTCCAAAAGCGAATTAGAAAGAGGAAAGCTCGCACAACATTTCTAAATATTGAAACTCATTCCTGGCCGATGCGCCGGTGCGGAGCGGTCGGGTGGGCGACATTATGCTGTAACCTTGGCAATACCGATTTCCCCA
>LS532022.1:1388582-1403960 GCA_900490775.1 Pristionchus maxplancki | reverse complement strand
TGGGGAAATCGGTATTGCCAAGGTTACAGCATAATGTCGCCCACCCGACCGCTCCGCACCGGCGCATCGGCCAGGAATGAGTTTCAATATTTAGAAATGTTGTGCGAGCTTTCCTCTTTCTAATTCGCTTTTGGAAAAGTTTCTATCATCATTTTGAGCCGAGTTATGAACATTTTGGTATGGCGAATTTCGCGAAAAATTACCGTATCCTCCATCTTTGACCTACCGTAACCCGAAAATGAGACCGGATATCAAAAATCGGGAAGCGTAGTTTGAAAGAGCATCGTTCATAGTACCTTACATAAACTTGGTGGGCGGGTAGGACATATCAGAGACTATCTGAGAGAATTGAGATACTTCCTTCAGGGTCCGTACAACGATTTTTTACCCTATGCTGAAAAAATGGCCCTAGGGGTACTTTTTCATGTAGAGTCCGAAAATCGACCTTAGGAAGCCGTATCTCTAACCTCCAATACCCTGTGGCACACTCTACCATGCCAGGGGGTAGATGCAATTTCACGAATGGCGCTGCAAACCCCTACAAATTATATACCATTTTGTAGATCTCGACGAGACAAACATTTTTTGTGTTGGAAGTGAAAGTCTAGCTATTCTGTGAAAAAAAATATTTGGGCCCAAAGTTTTATTTTTCGCGTCGTGAAAAATTTTTTGTCGGCGAGTACAAATTAAACTTTTTCAATCGATTCGCAATCCATTTTTACCCCTAGGTGCAAAAATTGGGCCAGATCGGACCTGGTATATGTTGTTTCGCGATTCGCCAAACGAGCGCAACTTGAATATTTTGTCTTTTTTCGGTTTTTGAAAATTGAATAGCTCCGGAATTAAGAGGTCCCAAGTCAAATTTTTGGCTTTAATGAACTAATATGGGTTAGAACAATAAGTTCTGAGGTATAGATGAGATTTGGAAGAAAAAAATTTCGGACAAAATTTTCTCCAAACATCGAAATTTTTCAACAAAATTTTTTTCTCCAAACCTCTTCTAAACCTCAGAATTCATAGTTCTGACCCATATTAGTTCATTCAAGCCAAAAATTTGACCTGGGACCTCTTAATTCCGGAGCTATTCAATTTGAAAAACCCGAAAAATGGCAAAATATCCAAGTTGCGCTCGTTTGACGAATCGCGAAACAACATATACCAGGTCCGATCTGGCCCAATTTTTGCACCTAGGGGTAAAAATGGATTGCGAATCTATTGAAAAAGTTTAATTTGTACTCGCCGACAAAAAATTTTTCACGACGCGAAAAATAAAACTTTGGACCCAAATAAAAATTTTCACAGAAGAGCTACACTTTCACTTCCGACACAAAAAATGTTTGTCTCGTCGAGATCTACAAGAATATATATAATTTGTAGGGGTTTGGAGCGCCCTCCGTGAAATTGCATTTACCCCCTGGCATGATGGAGTGTGCCACAGGGTATTGGGTGTTAGAGATACGGCTTCCTAAGGTCGATTTTCGAACTCTACATGAAAAAGTACCCCAAGGGGCATTTTTTTAGCATAGGTTAAAAAATCGTTGTACGGCCCTATCTAAATTCTCTCAGATAGTCTCTGATATGTTTTGCTACCGCCGCGGCATGGGTGATTCTCCGGCGATTCGCCTCATAATGTGTGATGTTTGCAGGAGACTCAAACAGTCGGCTCACCTACCGATATGCCTGGCCGGAACCGGGCAATGCGATACTACGATGAGTGAGCAAAACTCCATTGATTTGGAGGATTTTTTTCGAATATAGATAGTCCTTGAAGTAGCGAAATGTCATTGAATGGGTACAATTGGTTTTTTAGATGGCAAGTATTGCTGTAAGCGGTGCCGATATGACCGGTTCGACTCATTGCTATCCGCCAGCATGGTATTTGAATTACTTTTTGAATTTTTAACACATTTTCCAGGATTGCGCAAACGTGGCTGAATCCGAAATCCCCACTCAGTCAACAATTCTCTGCGGAAGTTATTCGTAAGTACCATTTCTACGTAAAATTCACAAAAATCACTTTAGTGTCAGCGACAGGGCTATTTCTCATACACCCAGTTCTCATCCGGTAGCTTCCGGTTCTCATCCAGTCGGTTATTATCCGAAAACCCGACCTGGTACCAGTCCAGCACCAATTCCTGATCCGGAAAGCGTAATTTCTGCGCTGCGACGAAGCTATTCGTGAGTTCTTCAGTTGATCTTGATTTAATGTGAATCTTGGTTTACGATTCGAAAAGAGAATAGAAAAACAGTTTGAAAGAGATAAATAAAGGAAGACTTCCTAAATGAGCGGTTGGAAGTTTCGGACTTTGATTGCAGAAATTTGTAAGAATTGGGTCTTTGCAGACGGGTGAGCGCCAGTCGTCGATCGCGAGAGCTAGAGGCTATAAAAACTGTGCCAAATCGTCAAGGGATCTTTATTGACGGAATGGTTGTGAAATTCATAAATAACAATCAATTAATAATTGTAGATCATAATCCCATCGAATCAAGACTTATTTGAAACGACGACGCGCATACTGATTTCGTCTCTTTTCGAATTCGCATCTACTTCATTTGAAGAGTTCAGAACATTTGAGAAGAAAGATCAAGTATGTTTTTTAAATTGAAAAACGAATCAGGGCAAACAATTTGTTCAGTGGAAACTCGTTCGCAATTTCTACCCGTTTATCGCGCTACTCGAGGCAGAATACCGAATGTTGCAGCTGTTTCCCGAAGAGGAAACGATGTGAGCCAACTTTGCCGTATTTTTAGCGAATTTTGCATTTTTCCGACCGAAATACAGCTATTTTCTTAGGTCGTTCGCTGGCTACACCACCTATTACGACTTGAACACACTCGCGAATTGCTTCCCTGACATGAACGATCGAAGTAGAGCAGAGGCTATCAGGTACGCTGTCAAAACGTTTAAACGCCGGAAATAATTGTGAATTCAGATTAGCTTCGAATGTTATGAACGGCGGCATGCGAGAAATGCGCGAAAAGATGAGAAGATGGAAACCGACCGAGCTCGAATTCATCGCTTTTCTCGGAGTGAGCTTCTGGACACTCGGTATTTTTTTATATTGCAAAATTTTGGGGTAAAATTCAAAAATAAGCTTGCAGATAGAATTCGTGTTCCCGCCAACGTGCATACGGCAGCGAGCAAGTATCGCAAAATGATTTTCCACGAGTTGAATGAACTGTACACCGAGACGATGAAGATTGAGGAATATTCGGCCCGATTGGGCGAAGCCCTCATGTTTCTGGAATCCATTCAGGTAAAACGAAACAAAAACAGAACGTTATTGTTATCCCAAAAGAGCGCATATTTCAGACATTGCAAGCGGAAACTAGTTCGTCGTATTTCGGCGTGCTCAAGCTGCTTGATGCATACGAAGAAGATTCGTTGGTTTTTCAACTACAACAGCTCCATTCATGAACAATAATAATATATATTCAATATACTCTACCATACAAATGTCATCGCGAGATCTCAACTGTCCTAGTTACTCAGGGATTTTGTTCTCTCAGTAATCTCTCAGGAGATCTGTGATATTGAATGCTATCTTTTGTCTCTCAATAAAGCATAAAGCACGCACATTTATAAAAGACGAATGACCCACAAAAGAAAAATGATCAGTCAGTGTTGAGAAGAACAGAATAAAAAGCTGAGAATTCTCCGCTTTTGTGATAGTTCAAAGAGTATTGAGGTTATCTCACTCCACATAGGGACGGGCTCGCGTCAACCTCAGCTTCCCCGTCGTGTGATTTTGATCCCCTCGCCTCTTTGGCTACACTCACGGCCAATTCTCTCTCAATCGACTCCCAACCCGCGCGATGATTTCGTCCCTGCGTGTAGTCGCTAAGAGGGGATATCAACTAGCTAACCGGTGAGAGAGCACACGAAATGAAGAGAGCATTATCTTCACGAGCAAGCGTCGCTCTGAGCTGTTCTCTGCTCGTGTGCTATCACGCGAAAACGACATCTCAGTCTCTTGTCTGACTCTCTCCATTACACTTTATCTCTCGGCGGTCAGGCACCGTAAGAGAACATGCGCAATGGAGAGAATTAGACCCTCTCAGTGTCTCTGACCGTCAAGAATAGTTATCGCGCTCGACTCTACCCGCCCTTCGCTCGGTGGATAAATAGCTGTCTTCCTCCTCTCTGTTTACGCTCGGAAGTTTTCAACAATGTTCGCCGCCTTGCTTATTGGTGCCGCGACACTCCTGATCTACTCGATAGTCCGCTACTATCAGTACACGGCCAAGTACCCGAAAGGACCGCTCCCTCTGCCCTTCATTGGCAATCTGCTTGATGTATGTGGGATTTGTCTTGTTCCCCTTGTATGTTTTCTCGTGCAATCAATTCGAAAGAGGATCAAACGGAATATCCTATCGTAATCTGAATAACAGTAAAAATTATATCATGAAGGGGGTTCAGAGGTGTTGATCGAGCAATCGTTGTGCTATTCCAGTTCGACTTCAAAACGCAGCATGTAGTCTTCGATCGACTTGGCAAGGAGCATGGCGGAATCTACACCATGTTCACACCGATTCCCTACGTGCAGCTCACCAACTTTGACCTCATCAAGGAAGCCTTTGTGGACAAGGGTTTGTTTTGTTTTTATTATTGTTTTTGCTGTTTTTGTTATTGTTATTATTAGTAACTAAAGGCGACGACTTCCTCGGTCGTCCCACCAGCAAGGTGTTCCAGGAAATCGGCTTCGCTCCCAATGCTGGTTCGTTCTATTTTCAATTTTTTATGATAATTCTTCTTTGCGTGCCCTAATTAATGCATTTTCAGGAGTAATCAACTCGAACGGTGACAATTGGCGAGAGCAGAGGCGTGCAGCGATCACGATTTTGCGCGACTTTGGAATGGGCAAGAATCTGATGGAGGAACAGGTAGGAATTCTCTATTTTTGCAGTAGGATCAGTAAAGTGCGATTGCACAATCATGACAGTATTGTCAAATCAAATCAGTGTTTGCGATGGCCCACGTGTTTTCGTGCGAGTGAAATGTGGTTTCGTGCGCGCTAGCTCTAGTCCTTGTGTGATTAGATAAGGATGGTGTCAGAGTAGTAAAATGTGATCGTTTTTTCAACAAGAGATGAATACAAAGTTTAGGTACGATCGTCGGTCGCTGATTACATCGAGCATCTCAACAGCATTGAGGACCTGGAGAATGTGGACATGCGCTGGCCGGTGCAGGTAATTATTGATGCCGCCTTTGATGTTCTTGAAATCGCGTGCATACAACAGAGATTTTGCTCAGGTAATGGTGGCCAACATCATCAACGAAGCCCTCTTCGGCTATCGGTACAAGCACGGAGATTGCGCGCCACTGATGAAGTACGTCGAGGACTTCAACGAGGTTCGTTTTTCGAATATTCTCCGACAAAATACACAATATTTGCTAGGCGGTCGACCGCTTCGGTGACTCGAAGTTGATGCTGCTCGGCATCGCGTTCCCGTTCCTCACTGAACTCCCGATTGCCGGCTGGTACTTCCTAGGCCAGTTCAAGGATATGATGGCCAAGGTTTGCTTTTTTGCGCTCGCTAACCTGTTGTATACGTTCACAGTTGAGCTCGAGATATGCGCCACCGTCTCTTCATTCCGCACGCTCTCTCGTTAGTGGACCGGGCGAGAGAGTGCGTGAAATGAAGAGACGGCGACTCGTATTTCGAGCTCTAGTTCACAGTTTTGGCTTTGTCCACCTCCCAACAATACCAAAACGAACATTCCAGATCAACGCGTACATCGTCGACAACGTCGATCGAGCTCTGAAGGACTTCAAAGTCGACGATGAACCGACTTGTTTCGTGCACGCGTACAAACAGAAGATGGGTGGGCAGAACGCATTCCTTGAGTGAGTTCTTTATTTAGTTTTTTCTCTTATTTTTATCGAGCGATTCATTCAAATTTGTGCTGTCTTTTTCAGCAAGGACAACCTCCTAGCATCCTGTTCCGATTTCTTCCTCGCCGGTCAGGAAACGACCACGACAACGTTGAGATGGTCCATGCTCATCATGGCCAAGCATCCGGAAGTCCAGGTGGCGAAATGAAAAGAATAATTGAAAAAAACTGTATGGTTCCAGGAGAAACTACGTCAAGAAGTCCATGCTGTCGTCGGAAAGGATAGACTGCCGTTCATGGCCGATCAGCAGAAGGTTTTTGCTTAGAGAATTAGTGATGAATTGGTGAATTGGTGGTATGAAATTCTGATTCCAAAACAGTTCCCACTGTCCATCCCTCCGTTGACACTCAGACACGTTGAGAACGAAGATCTCAATTTAAAATGATGGTACCTCCTGCATTCCCAATGCCGGATATCAGTATAAATGTGATAGGAAACAGTAACTTTGCTAGATGCCGTACGCTCGCGCCTGCGTCCTCGAACTACAGAGATTTGCTAACATTCTGTCGACAAACGTTCAGCACGTAACGACTAGAGATACGGAAATTCAGGTCAGCCCTTTGCATCTCGCATTCATCAAGAATCAGATATGTTCAGGGTCACAAGATTCCCGAGGGAACGTGGGTCAACGGCGACATTCACTATCTGCTGGCCAACGATCCCAACTTCGAGCGACCCGAAGAGTTCCGACCGGAACGATACATTTCTGATGATGGCAAGACGCTCAGAAAGGCGGGTCACATTGGGTTAAAAGTTTTTAGCAATGATGCCATCTCACCGCATCAGTATGAGAAACGGAGAAGGCGATTATTTAATAAATATTTTTTTTCAGGACCTTGTTGAGCGCACAATCCCATTCTCTATTGGGAAAAGAGTGTGCGCGGGTGAAGGCATTGCTCGTGTCGAGCTCTTCCTCGGTCTCACATCCACCTTCCAACACTTCAAGATCTCCGCTCGGCCCGGACAAACTATCGACCTCGAGCCGAAACATGGTCAATTCCTGCTGCCGAAACCGCAGAAACTGCGCCTACAGAAAGTCTGAAAGGCTATAATTGTATATGCTATGGATAAAAATGTATTTTCTCTACTTTCTTCTCATGGCAACGAATCTAGAGATCTCACTGCATCCCCGTGAGTACGGAGCCGGAAGTGGAAGTAGGGATGGCTTGGCAAGAAATATCTCTCTTCATTCTGCACGCTCTCTCGCCTCTCTGACCGGTGAGAGGGTACGCGAAATGAAGAGACGATTTCTTGCGAAGCCATCCCTAGGCGGTAGTGGCACTTGAAAACAATATTCAAATGAGAATATCGGGATGGCGATATGCAGTCAATAGGCGTATTCGATCCCCGGTAGGGTCACACGATGTCGATTGTCTTTTCAGAAAATTTAAATTAAATATGTGACACACCATGCAATAGGCGATTGCCATGCAAGCAAGCTTGAATGAGAAAAAAAATAAAAAATAGTAAAAGGACCGGATTGACATGATGTTCAGCTGATGAATAAGATCATTAGGTTCTCAGTTTTGCCAGAGAAACGGGAAAGAACGTTGCACGGAAGATCATTATCACGCGAATTGAGACGTTTCGGGAGGAACTCCCATCATCAGAAGATCATGGACCTGATGATCTCGGTGACGCTAAAACGATGAGATCAGGTTCCCTGTAATCTGACATCAAGGCAAGCCTCATGCAGGCCCATTACCTTGATGTCAGGATAAATATGAAATGTAAGCATGCTGGAGTGGATGGATGATCTCCACCAATTCGACTGCTTTCATTGCATTTCCGCATGACAATGTCCTTGTGATACCGTTTCAGGTTCCGAATTCGATTTTGCTAGCAAGTATGCGAGTGAGCACGGCCATGCGCATCAATCGAAAGTATGCCACGGTGAGCTGAATAAAATTGGACTTTGATCTTGGGTTACTGTATTTCCACCCCAGTCAAAATCGGATACTCCACCTGGCAACTCGTGGCCCACGCCCAAACACACCCTAATTCCCTTTCGGAATACTAATTTTTATGTTGCCTAAACATCCTGTGACCTCTACTTTATCCAGGCTCTCTATCACGGTATGTTGCAAAGGAGCCCGTGGAGCGAGGATGGCAGCTCAACGCAAAGCCGACGCCAGCGAGTGTGGCTGGGTGAAATAACAGGAACGGAGTCAACCGTGGTCAGCTGCCTTGGCACGAGCAGAATTACGGTTGACAGAAGAGGAAAAAAAGAAGCCACGCCTCTTTCTGTGCACAATCACCAGTAAGAGCGGGGAGAGAACGCGCGGAACGAAGAGACGCATTGTTTTGGCATCCTTACACGGATTGTTCCACTATTTAAGTGGCGTTCACGACAGAGCAGTCGTCCATCCAGCCATGCTTCGTCTATGCCTTCTTCCCCTCCTCGTCGCGGCGGCCGCGGCGGAGCTGTCATTCAACGTCGAAATCAAGAACAAGTGTGCCTACAACGTGAACGTGAGTTTCGTCTTTGGACCTCGAACAATCAGCACCGATAATCCTGTTTAGCGTCACTACTTTTATGGTTATTATTTCGAAAAAACATTATCAGGAGTCGTTCAGCGATGCTAACCGACTCCTGATAAATCCTGAATCTGATTCGAAAACCCATGCCTTGCGTGCTGATCGGTGGGTTTTAGATGGCAGATGCGCCCTAATGTCATGTGATTTAGTTGCATCCAATTCGTTATTAATGCGCAGGTGATCGTGGGTTCCAATACGTCGCTCACGGTGGCGTCGCAGGCCAACCACGATTTGGAGGCCACAAACGAGATGCGAAGGGTCACTTCGGATGAGCCCGACTCGTCGGTCGTTGTGTTCGAGGTCGACGGCAGAGGCTTTGCTCTCACCTGCCACCAGGGCATGTACATGCAGGTCGCACAGCAGGGGTGCGTTTCGAATTGAGAGAGAGAGAGAGATGAGTCAGAGAAATTTCCAGAACCTTCGAACCGGCCCGTTGCACCAAGGACGAGGCAGACGGAAAGGAATGGGTAAGTGAGCATTCTCGCCATGCCAATCGGCATTTTGAGGAGAAAAAAGCACGATAATCGTTCAGAACTTCGCGGCGTCGGACGCAGGCGTCTCGTACGAAGTCACGTTCTGCCCTGAACCAGTGATTGTTGTCGTGGGATAATATGTTTGCATTCTGATAGAGATCAGTATGTAATTTATCAACCAATCCGTAATACTGATGAAGATTCTGATTCTGATTCTGAGTCTGATAGAAGAGTATGTGCATCGTTTATTGAGCTCTTCGAATTGAGAGAATTCGCTGGCTATTCATGTATACTCAACACTAGCGTAGAACGCCGAGCATCTTCTCCTTCTGCAAACATGAACGGGATGACATCAATTGTCTTCGCGTATTTTATCCTGACACCTCTTACCTCTTTGGCTACAAGAGCGGTAAATCGCGCTTCTTGTGTGCCATTATTTTTAGCAATGGTACCGCTGAAATCATAGTTTATTTGTCTATACGTCGAACGAGAGCCATTATGATCATGGCTCACGTCCTCGTCGAGCGCACGATTCCCTTCTTGATCGGAAAACGAGTCTGCGCGGGTGAAGGTAGGTCTGAACGCGGCAAGTCAATGCTTTCTCTAGGCATCGCTCGAGTCGAGCTGTTCCTCGGTCTCACATCCACCTTCCAACACTTCAAGATCTCGCCGCGGCGCAGACAAACTATCGACCTCGATCCGAAACATGGCACTTCTTGCTGCCAAAACCGCAGAAACTACGCCTACAGAAAGTCTGAAAGCACTTAATTGCATATACTACGGATAAAAAATGTATTTTCTCTACTTTTTTCTCATGGCAACGAATCTATAGATCGCATAGCACCCTGTTCTCGTGGAATACACGGGATACATTACCACCTGAGGAACGGAGGCGGAAGTGGCAGTTGAAAACAATATTCAAATGAGAATATCGGGATGGCAAGGTGCAGTCAACAAGCGTATTCGATCCCGGGTAATCATAGGGTCGCACGACGTCGAATCTCTTTTCAGATTTTTTTAAATTCACAAATGACACACTATAGACGATTGCCATGCAAGCAAGCTTGAATGAAAGGACCGAATTGACATGATTTTCAGCTGATGAAAGAAGATCTCGCACGCGGCAAAGGGGACAGGTCCATCAAAACACTGTTGGATTTCGATTCCGAGTTGCCGATGCTTGCCAACGCGATCGGGCTTGGTGAAACACCTGATGATCACACTGACGCTAAAACATGACGAGATCAGATTCCCTGTAAGCAGGTTGGAGTGAATGGACAATCTATCCACCAATTCCACTGCTTTCTTTTGAATTCGGCACGACAATGTCCTTGTGATACCGTGTAAGTTTCCGAATTCGATTTTGCTAGCAACTTTGGGAGTGAGCGCGAAAATAAGCATCATTCAAAGGAAGCCTGGGTGAGTTGGATAAAACTGGACTTTGATCTATATTTATCACGGTACTCATTGCAAGGACAGTTTCAGACTTTTGATTGGGTTGGTCCTGGAGTTTCGGCGGTAGATGTTTGCTCGAGATATTTTTGTAATTTTGTAATGGTTATGTGAGGCCAGGGGCATTTTCGATTCTTCGAAGACAAATGAATCTGTCACAGATTGCAAAATAAGAAGGTCGTTTGATCAGGGGCAGAAGGTGACATCGTAGCCGGAAGGGCCGGTCACGCCAATGTAGTTCTGAACGAGTGAATTGCTTACAAATGCCGAGCCCCGGGCAAAGAGTAGGCTCGCTCACGTATTCCTTGCCACTCTGTCCGTCGCTAGCGGAGCATGTGGCTGGTTCTTCGAGGGAGCTGCAACTTGCGCCTCTCATTTTGTTCAACATCACTCACTCTCTCTCTCTCTCTCTCTCTCTCTTTCTCAAGAGTGCGCGCGCATTTCGAACTCACGATGCAACTTGGATCTTCATGAGCATGCCGCCGTGGCAGGTGAGATTGAAGGACAGGACATCGACGGAAGCGGTCGACGAGTTCTCCACTCCGGCAATGATTGAATCCATCGGGGACGGGGAGAGGAAGGATTGAGTGCTGCTCGGCTGCAGCATGAGAGACGAGCCCGTCACGATCACCTGCGTGTCGCCACATTACTCCGCCCCTATCGAGATGCAAGTGCACGCTAAGTGAAAGCTCGTAGTTCGAGTATGCAAAGACGTCTATCCGCTCACCTCGACTTCGTAGTTGCAGTTGTTCTTGAGCATATACGAGAGTGGCTGCACGGCGGCAGCGACAAAGAGGAGAATAAGGCATAGACGAAGCATGCTGGCTCGACTTCCGTGTTGGGCCGTCGGCTTATATAGCAAAAAAGCAGTCACATGCCATGACAGGCGGAGCGAATAGACCACGCAGAACGAGGAGTCGCCGACCCATGGTCGGCTCCCTTGTTGTTCCACCGAGGCCGGCCGTGTTTGGCAGCAGCGGCTGTGCTATATTGTTGAGCAACCTCATTTCTCCATTTTTTCACGCAATTTTGATACTCTCGGTGTTAGAGATTGCGGAAATACAGGAGCCAACGACATGTTTCGCCAACAGCAAAATCAGTATTCCGACATGGAATTAGAGGGAGGTATTTGGAAAAATAACACGAGTTGCCAGGATTATAATCCTATATTCACAGAGGCGCTACAGTATCCCGAGATCAAAGTCCAACTTTTTTCAAGCGCAGTACTGTCGAAGTTTAAGGTCGTATTAAAGTATTTTAGAATTACGGATCAAAGTCATGATTATTGGCTCTTAGGCTCTTCTACTCTTAGGCTGTTCGGATCACAGGCTCTTCGACTCTTAGATTCGTCGATATGTCGGCTTTTCGAATGGATTGCAATTATATAACCAGAATGAATATTTTATGAATTGGAATCTGCCCTGAGGCGGCAATTTTACCGACGAGTTGAGCGCGTATCCCACCTGAGAAAAAAGTGAGTAAATAATGCTAACATCGAGTTCGCGATCGCAGTTGTTCCTGGGCGTAATGTCGATCGGCTGTGCAGTCGCAGCGTCAAGGAAAAGTATGAGGACAAGCATGCTGGATCGACTTGTGTAGTCGCCTGAAATAGGCAACCACGTACCAAGGAGGCCGTGATCCATGGTCGTGTCTGTTTCACCAAGCCCGATCGCGTTGGCAAGCATCGGCAACTCGAAATCGAAATCCAACCGTGTTTTGATGGACCTGTCCCCTTTGCCGCGTGCGAGATCATCTTCATCAGCTGAAAATCATGTCAATTCGGTTCTTTCGTCCAAGCTTGCTTGCATGGCAATCGTCTATAGCATAGTGTGTCAATTATGAATTAACAATTTCTAATAAGAGAATCGACGTCGTGTCACGCGTCACAGAGAACCACATGACTACCCGGGTTCGACAACGCCTCTTGACTGTATCTTGCCAACCCGATATTCTCATTTGAATACTATTTTCCGGAGCCACTTCCTGCTTCGGTTCCCAAGGCGATCAACTGCTGCGTGGTGAGTCAGAGAGCCGTCACGTGATGACAAGGACTGCTAGTTCATTATTCGATCATTCACCTCTTTCGTTGACTACTCTTTCCTAAGATCTCGGCTGTTAGGGACACGGCTTGTGATACAGTTTCAGATTTTGCTAGCAACTCTGGGAGTGAGCACGGAAATAAGCATCACTCGAAAGTATATGAGGCCGTTTTCCTAAGAATCGAGCAGGTCCGGAGGAATCTGGCACAGCTCCAAAAGGTCGAATCTCTGAAACTCCGGGTTTTGGGGTTCTCGAGGGTGCTGATGACGATGGGCATGGTCATTTTCCATATTGAGCCTCCGTCGGCTCCAGATGACGTCACGTCGAAAACGGTTTTTGTAAAATTTCTCTGTCCCCGAGATAGCTAATATTAAGCGAAAATGTTTCCCGAGGTAGAATTTGATGCTGATCACTCCTGTCTAATTCATTTTTTGCTAATTATCTTAATTAATTGCAAAAATATAACTTTGCGCAGAAGCGAAAGTAGTCTGCGCCTTTGGCATAGATCGGACCGGAATCGCGTGACTATCCTAATCCTAAAAAATGGTGTCTCTAAATAGTCAGAGCTCTGAGAAAATCGACTTACAGTGTAAATATCTTGTGAGTAAATCTACCCATCTTCCTCTTGATTATTGGCTTCCTTTGATCTACCCCTGTCTCCGTCGAAGGGATGGGAAGAGAGCACATGGAAACGAGAGGGAGCAGAGTGGCAGACAGACGGGGAAGTGATCAATCGAGAGAGACTCGGGTAGATCAAAGGATCAGAGGAAGATCGTCAGATTTACTTACAAGATATTTACACTATAAGTCGATTTTCTCAGAGCTCTGACTATTTAGAGACACCCTTTTTTAGGATTAGGATATTCACGCGATTCCGATCCGATCTATGCCAAAGGCGCAGACTACTTTCGCTTCTGCGCAAAGTTATATTTTTGCAATTAAATAAGATAATTAGCAAAAAATGAATTAGACAGGCGTGATAATCATCAAATTCTACCTCGGTAAACATTTTCACTTAATTTTAGCGACCCGGTGGGCTGAGAAATTCAACAAAAACTGTTTTCGACGTGACGTCATCTGGAGCCAACGGTGGCTCAATATGGAAAATGACCATGCCCATCGTCATCAGCACCCTTGAGAACCCCAAAACCCGGAGTTTCAGAGAATCGACCTTTTGCAGCTGTGCCAGCCCTTGCTCGATTCTAAGGCGAACGCCCTCATATGCCACGGTGAGCTGAATAAAATTGGACTTCTCGGGTTACTGTATTTCCTCCTGGTTACTGTATTTCTACTGTATACTGATTGGTGCTGACTGGTGGAGTATAGATGACGTAGAATGGTTTACCCGCACATCCTGATCAGCGCCCAGAAAGCGACACTGATAAATTCATTCATTCACTGTATTTCCTCCTGGTTACTGTACCTGGCAACTCGTGGCCCACGCCCAAACACCCCTCATTCCCTTCCGGAATACTAATTTTACTGTTGCCTAAACATCCTGTGACCTCTACTTTAACCAGGCTCTCTATCACTGCATGTTGCGAGGGAGTCTGCGTAACGGCGATGGCAGCGAGCGTGGCTGGGCGAAACAACATGAACAGAGGCTGCCTTGGCACGAGTCGGATTAGTGAAATTCAATGTCAGAGGGGTCAACGAGAGGGCACGTGGAACGAAGAGACGCATTGTTTTGACAACCTCACATGTTTGGCTATTTAAGAGGAACGGGCCGCAGCGCAGTCGTCCATCCAGGATGTTTCGTGTGTGCGCACTACTCCTCTTCGCTGCGGCCGCGACGGAGCCATTCCAAATCAAAATCAAAAACAAAAACCTACAACGTGAACGTGAGTTTCGTCATTGAACACCTCGAACAATCGAGCGCAAAAATCCTGTTTAGCACTCCTTTTTTTGTTTATTATTTCTAAACGCTTTGCTTTGCGTGCTGAACATGATAGGGGTAGGTTGTAGGTGCACCCGAATGTCATGCGACTCGGGCGGGCTGGCTTCATCCAATTCATTGTTCATGCAGGTGAAAACGAACATCGGCTTGTTCTTCCCGCTATGGTCACAGGTCAGCTTGGCGTTGGAACTAATAGACGACTTTCGAACGATGAGGGCGGACGTGCCCGACTCGTCGGTCGTTGAGTTCGAGCTCGACGGCAGCGGCTTCAATCTCATCTGCCACCAGGGCATGTACATGGAGGTCGGACAGCTCGGGTTCGTTTCAAAATGAGAGAGGGATGAGATGAGACGGGAACATTTCAGAACCTACAAGTTTGAACGTTGCACGGAAGCCGATGCAGACGGAAAGGAATATGTAAGTAAAGCTCGAAATACGAGTCACCGTCTCTTCATTTTGCACCCTCTCTCGCCTCTCTGACCGGTGAGAGAGCATGCGAAATGAAGAGACGGCGACTCGTATTTCGAGCTCTATGGGTAAGCAAGCATCCTCGTCGTGCCGATCGACATTTTTGGAGTGAGAAGCAAAGCACGATAATCGTTCAGAACTTCGCGGCGTCGGACGCAGGCGTCTCGTACGAAGTCACGTTCTGCCCTGATCAATGATTGCTGTCCAACGATAAAATATTCGCATTATGATAGCAGAGTATGTGTATCGTTTGTTGAGCTCTTCGAAATGAGAAAATTCCTGGCTGTTCATGAACACTCAACACTAGCGTAGAACGTTGAGCTCGTCCTCTGCCTCACCGCCACTCTCCAGCACTTCAAGATCACTCCACTCCTTCACTCGGCGAAACAATCGATCCCGAGCCCAAACTCAGTCATATGAGGCGAATCGCCGGAGAATCACCCATGCCGCGGCGGTAGCAAAACATATGTCCTACCCGCCCACCAAGTTTATGTAAGGTACTATGAACGATGCTCTTTCAAACTACGCTTCCCGATTTTTGATATCGGGTCTCATTTTCGGGTTACGGTAGGTCAAAGATGGAGGATACTGTACTTTTTCGCGAAATTCGTCA
>LS532022.1:1338681-1372312 GCA_900490775.1 Pristionchus maxplancki | reverse complement strand
ATTCCAGGGACCCAACAGCGCCGTTTCAGGGGCAGAAAAGGGTCAAATGACCAGATCGCCAAATAGTTTCACTTCACAACTCCTCCTTACTAGTTTCAAATGTGTATTTTTGCATCTTAAATAACATAATATTAATGTAGTAATAACTTCTGAACATTACAGCCATTTCTGAAGGTTTTGAAATTTTTGAATATCGCCATCTGGCTGAAAAATGGGCTTTCGACCCTTTTCTGGCCCAGAAACGGCGCTGTTGGGTCCCTGGAATTTTCGCTGTTTTAGACTGTTTCGATGCAGAATTGTGTGCCCTACAACATATAAAAAATTTGGGCGACGCCTATTTTTTTCAGATTTTATAAAAATTGAAAACTTGTTTTTATTCGACATTTTCAAGTAAATGGCATGTTTCGATGCTTGTAACTCGTCAGGCAGAAGGATTCATGAAAAATGATCTTCATGAAAAATAATCGGCTTGACGAGCCCTACAAAATGAGCACAAACATGGGAGGTTTTGATCAACTTTTTTTTCTTCGCCCATTTTTGAGGTCGAAAATGACGCGGTTGGGTCCCTGAAATTTTTTCTGTTTTATGCTGTTTCGATGTAGAATTTTATGCCCTACAACATATAAAAAATCAGGGCGACGCCTATTTTTTTGAGATTTTATAAAAATTAAAAACCGATTTTTCAAAGTTGAAAAATCACTTTGCGATCGAAATTTCGGACCGTCTAAAAGTGGGTTTTGAAGGCCTATGTTAGTATATAATAAAACCACAATAACATTGGACCTAGGTAGCGCCACTTTTTTATGACGAATTTTTCATTTTTAAAGTTTGAAGCCCCGCCCCTTTTTGGCTAAATGAGTTAAGACCATATAATGTCCCATTTGGTGATGAGGACCCATAGGGATATCCCCAAAACTGTTTTGGTGGAGATCTGAGATATCGATGTCCGGCCATAGCGGTCAAACCCTCGAATCTTACCTAGCCGATGTCTTAAACGCTGAACAAAGACACCTTTTAATGTCCGCTTTATGTCGCTGCTCCAGAATGCGACAGAAATGTAATCAATCTTCGGCTTCTTTGAGAAATGATGCTCCAAATGTTTCAAGGAGAGAATATAAACGCCGCTCTACTTCTTTCGAAGCATCCCCCAATGCTTTCAATCTATCTAGTTGCTCTCTTCAGCAGCGCTCTTTCAGCCCATCTCGGTTTCGAAAATTTCCCCGCCGTCTTCAAAGGAGAGGTATAATCTAGCGTCCGTAATACGGCCGTCTCCATATTTCACACGCTCTCTTGTCCGGTCGACTGGCGAGAGAGTGCGCGGAATGAGAGGTGGCGACCGTATTATTCGAACTAGCATAATCACCCATAAAGAACGCTCATTTCTCGCAGGAAGGAGGCGATGTGAAAGGCTTGAAGATGCAGTTACCATGGATGCACAAACGCATCGAGCGTGAAGTGACGGGAGGAGCACAGATTCTCTAGTTTGGTCCAAAAATCGGAGCTAATCAACTTGATCCGTTCAGCGTTTGCCAGCCGAACGAGAATATCGTCAATTGCGGCAAGTGGATGGATAAGGTTTCTGCTCCGTTTATTGTTATATTACTTTTTTGTTTTGAGAAAGGCGTTAGTTATCCCAGCGGAGTTAGCATCACCAGAAACGGACTCGTGGTCGATATTGTACTTAACGAAGTGAGTTTTGAATGCATCTCAATTGAAATAACAATTCTTCAGGCAATTATCGGTGATTCTGGGGACTATTTCATCTCTAATGTTCGTAAACTTTTGCCATTGAGCGTCCAAAACCATTTTTTCAGGGAGTAACCAGAGATAGACATGTACTAATCATCGATATCACTCCCAAGACAGCAAAGAGCATTGCAATCTCGGAAATTCCAGCAGTGTTCAGGAGATTTATATCGTTATATAAAGTTTCAAATGTAAGGTAGTTACAGGGTTGGCTAGTGAAGAGATGATAAAAAATCCCGCAATCCCTATTACTGAGGTGTTTTCTTTTAGAATGAATATCATAAGCGAGAATTGAAAGCGACGTTCCCCATGCAGCATACGACATGGCTGCGCACAGGGAAGGAAGGCAAACAGACTCTCAAGTATTCGTTAGTTCCGATAAACGAATAATAAATATTCGCAGATTGTGCACGCCAACCGGCAGTTCGGAGAATTGCGGCAAGTGGATCAATGAGGTTTCAAATCCATTTTTATGTGCGTGAATGTCAGATTATTCAGAATGGCATTGCTCGCAGCAGCGGTGTTACCATTGCCAAGCAAGGCAACGTGATTGTGCTTGAAGTGACTCGTCAAGTGATCGTCAAGGACACTGGCGACTATTTCGTCGTCACTGCCGTGGGTGGTCACATCTGACTATTACACTAGAGGACACTAGAGGAATGGTCTGACGCTCTCAATTTCCCATGCTCTCTCGTTTCTCTGACTGACGAAAGAAAATTGCGAAATCAGAGAGGTAGACTATTGGGCTCTGTACGGATATACCGGCACATGGCGATTTTACCGGCCCGTGGCGATTTTACCGGCCCGTAGGGATATTACCGGTCCATGGTACATACCTGATGGGAAATTGAAAGTTGCATCATTTCTCACTGTATTGCATAAGGATGACGCAATACTACGCAATACCATGATCTAAGAGTGGAACTCGCCTCAGACCGGTCGGAGAAGGCTGGCAGAGGTGGCAATCGATGCCCCGAGTTCACAAGACGAATATATATACTAGACTAGATAAGATAGTCACACTCTTATCTAGTATATATATTCGCCATTTATTGTAATGTATTATTTCGTGATTGTCTTCAAGTATTATGAATCTATGAACTATCGTTATGAAATTATTGCAATTAACAATATACAAAATGCATGGTATCATTGCCTCTCTCTCCCGACCGGTCTGAGGCGAGTTCCACTCTTAAAACACGGTATTGCGTTATCATTATGCAATTGATCAGAAATATTACAGTAACATCATGTGAACTCATGGGGCAACGATTGCCACCTCTACCAGCCTTCTCCGACCGGTCTGAGGCGAGTTCCACTCTTAAAACACGGTATTGCGTAGTATTACGTCATGCTTATGCAATACAGTGAAAAAATGATGCAACTTTCAATTTCCCATCAGGGATATACCATGGGCCGGTAAAATCGCCACGGGCCGTTAAAATCCCTACGGACTGGTAAAATCGCCACGGGCCGGTAAATCCGTACAGAGCCGACTATTGCCCTTACACTACTACCCCGACCACCAATATTTTCATGACAATTGTCCTTCGGTATTCTCTTTTCTCCCATTTCACACGATCTCTTTCAGGGCGGACGCAGGCACATCGTCCGCATCGAAGTCTTCGAGTGACAAAGTTTTACAATTATTAAGATTGAATGTGTGTTGCAAAAATAAAGGCCATTGATCGCCGACAAAGTAATGAACCTCAACCGCTCTATCATTGTGGCGCTCTCAAAGACACTGAATTGGTCAAATATTCGAATAAAGTAATGAAATGGTAAATTTTACCTGGACAGAGCCTATGTCGGGCTTGCCCCTGGCGTTCCTGGTCGAGCGACGGCCGGCCATTACTCTGGGACAGAATATCGGCAATATAAGCCAGCAAATAAATATAAAAACGAATATACAATAAAAACAAGGAAGCCTGGTCAGTTCGGCGCTGAATCAAGCGCGCCCTCGGCAAAGAGGAAAATACACCACACCATGTGCGCGAACCCTCAGCGCGAAGGAAAAGAACGCGAATGATTGTGTAACATTGTGTAACGCGAGATTGTGTAACAATTGCGCATGAACTTGCAACCACAATGGTGATTATTCCTTTATTGAAATATCGCTATTTCATCGAATGTTTGGATTACAATGGAGCGAGTTGCGTGGATGGCATGGATTGCATGACAGACGGCAGTACGGGATCAGATACAACCAAGCCTATAGGGTCCGGGTGGGTCGACGACTGGTCCGAATCCTGCCCGAGTGAACGTCCACTTCTTCGTCGTCTTATCGCAGGTTGCACCAGTGGTGCCGGTGTAGCCGCCAGCTGCGTTGATCTAAAATTGATTTTTAAATGATATTTTCAAATAAAATTGTAATAAAAGAGCAGCACACTTGCTCGCAATCTTCTGGGGAATAGTATACCCCCCCGTATTCTTGTCATTCTAGCGGGCATACCACAGCGATTGCGGGCGTCGCCGCCGGGCAGACGATCGTATCGGAGGTGAGCGTGGTGGGCGCCGCGCACGTCTTCGGAGCGACGGCTGTGTGTGTTGCAGACGGCCTGGTCGTACGTGTACTGCGCGCAATCTGTGAATTGATTGTGTGGTTGAGGGCGAGAAATGCCATAACGCTCAGCAACTTGTTTAGCACTAGGCTGTTTAGTTGTGCGATAGTCTAATCACGGATAGCAATCGATGAACTCACACGTGACTGCGGGAGGCATGGCAGGGAGTCCCGGGTCGGTGTGCTTCATTGGGATGCAGCAGTGGACGAGGGAGGGCAGGACGAGGATGATGGCAGGCAGCAGCATCCTGCGAATATCCAGGTATAGAGGGAAAACAAGAGCATTCGTCCATGTAATCGTTAGTTGCTAACAGGCGTAACGGTGGCACAGGCTGCCTTGCGTGGAAAAGCCTACCTTTACCTTTACCTACAACTCGGTGATGAAATGTTTCAACACTTCATCGTAATGGAGAACAAATCGTCAACTCAATTGCAACTAAAGATAAGAACCATTTGATAATTCCGAACAGCGTGGGGAAATGCGCGTGTGGACAATGGCAAAGGGAGCGAAAAATGAGAAGGGTGTGTTTTCCGCACGTTAAGAGGCCGGTCATTTCGAACCTGTATGGGCGGAGGAGATAGGGTGCGATTGCCCCAAGCTGGATGATCAAGCGTCATGGCAGCGCTTCCACATCTTTCTTGCGGGCTCCAGAATTGTGTCCCCGTTAATTTTCAGAGCTGCAGTAATTGGGTTTTCAGCCATTTCCAGTTTGTGAATTACGACATGTCTTAGCTAGGGATGGCTTCGCAAGACATCGTCTCTTCATTCTGCGTGTTCTCTCGTCAGAGGGGCCAGAGAGCGTGTAGAATGAAGAGTTATTTCTTGCTAACAAGTCATCCATCCCTTGTAAGTCATCCCTTGTCCGCTCGTGCTTTTCATTACGCTATCTTTCGACGACTTCTGCATTCTCATTGCTGGGATGCGACATTGAGTGGACCGAACAAGATGCTTGTCTTATTGCTCGCGGAGAGCAAAGAGCAACACAATGATACGTTAGGGAGAGGTGAAAATGTGATGAATTATCTTACCCTTATCCTTTCACTCTCTATCTTCCGTACATGATCTTAATCCTAACATTTTTTTCACGTGCAAAACGGTGACCCATGTTGAATCGAATCGCCGTTTCGTATGTAATTTATCGTATTTTTTTCGTGGAGTTGCACTGATTACGGAGAGTTGAACGCTCTAAGTATGACAATGTTCGGTTATCGGTGAGTGCGTGGGAAGAGAAAAAAGGAGATTGGGATGAATGATTGGTCGATCGAAAGGGGAAGGGAAATGTGCGACAAAGGAAGAAGATACCCACTCAGTTCGA
This sequence comes from Pristionchus maxplancki, assembly GCA_900490775.1. NCBI lineage: Eukaryota > Metazoa > Nematoda > Chromadorea > Rhabditida > Neodiplogasteridae > Pristionchus > Pristionchus maxplancki. Next base: position 1,366,690 of record LS532022.1, on the reverse strand, counting down.
AATGCCTTGGGAAATGCTTGCAAGTGGAGCGTGGCGAGGAAAAAAAAGAAGAAAAAAACACACAAAATTTTCCTGTGGGCTTCGTTAGTTCCGTTTAGCGAAAGTGAGCCACGCGCAGCCCTCGCTCATTCCTACTTTTCTTCGTAACTGATGCTTGTGCGAAGTACTGTGCAGATCATCCGCTCTACGCAACCTTTCTTTCAGTTTTGAGCATATTCCGAATAACAAGCCGACTATTGAGCAAAGAGACGTGCTTAGATAGCTCGACTTTCAGTGCGGCTTACTTGTGTGTAGACACTTTTCCCCTTTTCATATCATCAGAAATGGCTCTCCTCGTTCGCTTCACCATTTTATAAATGGACAGTTCCGTTTAGCTCTTTCAAAACAATCCCCTTTAGTTCTTTCTTGTTCGCTTCGGTAACAGAAAAGGAGTGTAGTTCAGTTATTTCAGAGCATATCTTGGTGAATTTCTCTGTAAATTCCCGCATCGAGTCCTTTTACGACATTGCCATTTACGAGATTGACATTCTCACGTTGCCGTCAATATTGTATGAATAAGTAGCTGGACGCAAGGAAAACAATACGCACAGCCCTTCTTCTTTCTATTGCTGTCTCTGCCACTCGTTCTTGTGTGAACAAGACACAAATTGCAGTCGACATGCTAAATTTCACCGTCGATTCCCGGATCGAGTCCATTTACTACTGGTATCTGCACGGCGTTGGCTTCGTCGTGCTCCCTCTGAATCTCTGCACGTTCTATCTCATCTACGCGAAAACGCCCAAGCACTGCAGAAGATATCGCGCATATGTCCTGCACATGCAGGTCTGTTCGAGTGTTACGGTGAACCTAGGGTGCAAAATTTCACGACCCTTCTCATTTCGCATACTGTCAGAGACGACTAAAAGGAAAAAATAAATAACCGATCGCCAACATTCACATTTCGATGTTTAGCAAAACCAGTTCCCCGAAAATGTAACTCGTTCCAGTTCTGGACGACGTTCCTCGACGCACACGTTGGCGTCCTCTTCATGCCGATGCTACTATTCCCTCTGTTCGGCGGCTATTGCAGCGGGCTGCTGTGCCGCGCCGGACTCCCCATGCACTATTCCATGGTGAGAATTCAAAGTGGCGATCACGTTCACAGTCCGGGTACTTGTGGATTTCCCTGAAAGTGAGACTAGTCTAGCATATCCTCCATCCATCCCCAAACGTGCGTTAGTGATTCTCATTTCAAGAATGAGTGAAACTTCTTCCGTTCATCCGGGGAACTCCAGAAGTGCCACAGAACGTACATTAACAGGCGCTGTTCTACTGCATCGTATGCGGCATCTATCTCTCCCTGGGCATGAGCATCTTCTATCGCCACCAATTGATCCTGACCGAGGGCCACTGGCTGAAAGTCGGAAATGTGCGACGAATTCATGAATTTTATGTATAAATGATTTTCAGTCGGGTCGGTTACTCTTGTTAATAGTTGCCTCATCCGCCATACAATCGCCCGCAATAACGCTGATGCTCGCAAAGGGGAGCCAGATAGACGCAAAACATTTTCTAAAAGTGGTATGGCGCAGTTGTTCAGGGTTCCACACTCGAAACGAAATTGCAGCACCACCCTGCCATGATGTGGCTAACGGAAAAGCAAAATTGGGTAGCGTACGACGCATTCTCTTTCCCGATACTATGGGTAAACGCCGAGGCAGCGGTGGTGAGTTGTTTAATTTCGCTGAAAACAATTAATAATATTCATTCCAGCTGGTCCTAGTTTTCCCGACGGCGTATTTCTTGGTTTCTGCGCATCTTTACCGTGGAATTGTCAATGTTTTGGTTTCTTTATTTCTTAAATCGCTCATTGTTTCCAGGCAAATTTAATGAGCGAGAAAACACGCAGGCTCCACAAGCACATCGTAAAAGTGCTGATCACTCAGGTCTTTCATTTATTATTTTCTCCTAACCAGTAGGTAAACAATTCATATTTTGACTGTTTTTCCCACGAAGCTCCCATTTCGTCACTTTTCTCCAAGTATTCCCATTTTCAGGTATGTCTGGTCTCTATTTTCCTCATTGCGCCTGTACCCGTGTTCATATTTTCCATGGTGAACGAGACAATCTCTCATGGTCAGTTCAAGGTAAGAGATAAAGTAAATAATGGAATTTTTAGAAGTGAACCTGCTATTATTTGTTCTAATTCTGCTCTACTCGTGGTCGCATTCACTCGTGCTCATTGCGTCAACTCCCTCTTATCGCTCCGTCATCTCATCGCAATGTCAACTATCACGACAATTGGCCGTGCAACCGATATGAGAATTATGATACTGACAATAAAGTTTTTCAACGCAGTAGCACTATGCCTCGTATTTGTCGTTTCGTCATACCTGTCTCGTCATATCGTCGTCATTGGGATTTGTCGTCATTGGGATTAGAGTTCGAAATGCGGGTAATCGTCTCTTCATTTTGCACGCTCTCTCACCCCTCTGTCCGGTGAGAGAGCACGCGGACTCTAATTTGATGCGTGTGAGAATGAAATGAATTGGTCATCGCCTGCTAGACCGGCATTCTCTCAAGAAAAACGAATAGCCTAAAAATGGACAATTTTGTTCGCTTCGACTCGACTGTACTCGTAGTCGCATTCCATCGTTTTCATCACTACAGCCTCCTCTCTCGACCAGGAAACTTCATTAGGAAACGGAAAGTTGATTTACAGAGCGCGCGCCGAATATTATGGAAAGAGCGCAGACAGCTTGCCCGAGGCTTTCCCACCGTTGAGGAATGGTCGGACTCTCTCGCTTTCCCATGCTCTCTCTGTTCTCTAACCTACGAGAGAGTATTGCGAGATGTGAGGGTCAGACGATTCCTCCCTCCGTTCCACGAATTTCGCCTCTCACTTCTTTCGCTGTTCACTCGGTACACCGCCGCAGTGCATTGTTTTCCGTTTTGCGGAAACAATTATTTATTCCGAGCTGGTAAATGGCCTTTTTCGGAGCGTTCACCGTCCGTTCTTTTAAGCGCCCTTCATAGCATTTCTCATAAATTCTCGCATTTCTCGCCCAATGTTCTTTGTTCAAATTGAACAAGCGAGCAGACTTGTTCCGTGGTCAACAACAACGCGTTCTCACATTGCCGTCAATATTGTATGGATAAGTAGCTGGACGCAAGGAAAACAATACGCGACAGCCCTTCTTCTCTCCATTACTGTCTCAGTCACTCGTTCTTGTGTGAGAAAGGCACAAATTGCAGTTGGCATGCTCAATTTCACCGTTGATTACCGGGTCGAATTCGCCTTCAATTGCTACCTTCACGGGATTGCTTTCATTGTTCTACCGCTAAATCTATTCACTTTCTATCTTATCTACGCAAAAACGCCCAAGCACAGCAAGAATTATCGACTCTATGTGTTGCACATTCAGGTAATATCCAGCAATTTGTTTAGTTTATAACCATGTTTTGCAGTTCTGGACGACACTCTTGGACGTGCACGTTAGCTTGCTATTCATGCCGATGATTGTGTATCCACTTGTGGGAGGGTACTGCACGGGGTTACTGTGCCGGGCGGGACTGCCCATGCACTACTCCGTAGTTCGTTACACTTTCATACAAAAATATCGAATATCATTTGATAGGTGCTTCTGCAATTCATGTTTGGTGGAATATACATGTCATTCGGCATGAGCATTTGCTATCGGCATCAACTGATCCTGCCAGACGGTCACTGGCTCAAAATGGGAAAGGTGAGAAGCGTGTTCATAACGGATAATTTTTTTACGAGCCACGTTCTCGTCTTACCTCTTGCCAAGCGAAAACTGTGGAATGCAGAGCGTGAGACGAAATCGAACCTTACAGACCACTCGTTCTCTCGTATTCTTCCTGGCCGCGCTCTCGTTGCAATTGCCCGCACTGACGGCGCTGAGCGCATACGTGGACAGTGCAACCGCCAAACAATATTTGGAAGCGGTAAGCGTCGCATGTTTTCGAACACATTCCATGGTACATGTCAGAATCATCCAGCGATGTTGTGGCTCACGAAGAAGGGAAACTGGGCAGTGTTCGACACGTCGTCGGTCCCGGTCACATGCGTACTCGCTGAGACGGCAGTTGTGAGTTGTCTGCCAGAGTATGAAATCCGGGTCGTAGTCCGCGAGTTCAGCACGCTTTCCCTCCCTGCGGAGTCGCATTCAGAATTCAACTGGTCACAAAATGGATGGGAAAAACCAGAATTTCATTTCAGCTAGTCGTCATCTTTCCAACTGCGTATTCGCTCATTGTCATGCACCTCCACCATGGAATCGCAAGGGTTTGCAGTGTTCAACGTTCGAAAAACACGGAAATTGTAATCTAAGGCTATTTACATGAGTTCGAAGACGCGTAATCGGCACAGGCACATTGTCATGGTTCTTACGATCCAGGTAAGCATATTTTTTATAATAATATTATTTTGTAATCATTATTTTTTCCGGTCTGCGTTCTCTACGTCTTCCTCATCATTCCCATTCCGGTATTGATGTATTCCGTACTCACGGAGAGCATCTCGCATGGTGATTTGCTCTCTCCATTCCGCGTGCTCTCTCGCTTCCGACGAGAGACCGTGCCAAATGGTGAGAATGTACCTCATTTCAGAAGTGAATCTGCTCTTTTTCTCACTGATGTTGCTCTACTCCTGGTCGCATTCCGTCGTCCTCATCGCTACCACTCCGCCCTATCGAGCAGTATTCACGGACCGATTCAAATCGCCCCGACGATCAATTGAACCACTCATGAATTTAGGAAGCGATAAAAGTTGAATTCATAATTTTCTCTGTTTGTTTTTTTCGAGCGGCTACAGCGAAACGACGGCCAGAGCCGCATAATGGCGCGCACAAACAACAGAAACAGCAACTGCACCGCCATTGTGTGGCTTGTTTTCTTGGTTGCTAGGACGATTTCGGGCGTTTTCTGCGTTATTCGTTGCATATATTATTTCCGGTGTATCCGCAACCCATTTTTCCGATCTCAGTTCATCAAGTATTCTCGAAGGCTAACGCGTTCTTATCGTTTTAGCAATATTTGCCGAGAAAGAACAATGAATGACTCATTCGCGGGTCTTTCATTGAAGCACGATGTTCCAACAGCAGACCGTCTTTCACATTTCGAATCTTTGCCACGCGAACTCGTATGGAAAGTAATTGACTACGTCCCGGAGGCTGTTTTCCCGTTGAGACTCGTGAGTTTGATCTTTTCTTTGTTAATTTTCATGTTTTAACGGCAATTTATCAATTGCAGACATCGCGCGTGCTTCACAATTTTGTGGACGATTATGCCCTACAACCTGCTACGATTGCACTCGTCGACAAACTGGAATTCGAAGAATACGGCCAAGTGAGTAGTTTGGTTAAGAAACTTGTTTTTGTTTTTAAAGCATCACATTTTTAGTGCATGGCGGCGTCAATCTATGTGGCCAGTACAAAATCAGACCTATTCGAGCACCGTCTCAAGTTGCGCGATGCGTCTCAAGAATTCGTCAGACTAATCGATCGGATTGCGAATGCTACCCAAGATGCATACGTGAGTGCTTCAATTTGTTTCGAAAACTCGAGGAAAATTCAAATAAGCATTCATGCAGGCGTACACCTTTACGTTCCTCCCTTCCTATGACGACGATCGCAAATTGTCCGTTATTGGTGAATGTATGGGCAAGGACATCGAACGCTTGGAGTGCAAGGGACCGCTCGAAACGACACTCCTCTCTAAAATGACCAAGGGGAAACGCTTCAACAAGCTGAAAATTTGCGCTGACACTATAAGCGATGAAGCCAGGTACCGAACTCAACATATTACTTGCTGAAGAACTAAAAAGTTGCAGCGAGCGCATCCTTGATCTGATCAGAAGCCATGGTGTCGAATATCTAACGCTGTTCGTTGCGAGAATTGGTGGTGCAGGTAGGCTACGTTTCCCGGCTGATGATTCCAAGTTTGTTTCAGCAAGTTTTCTGCTCGAGTCGTCATCGCTAGTGCAAGGTCTGCACATCAAGCAGAATCGTTCGGTCACCACCTCCAGTTTCCTTGGGGTCGAAGGCGTTGAGTGGGCGCCGATTTTCATTGAGATGTTCTCTAGAAGACTTGACAAGTTGTACATTCGCAACGTTCACTACCTCGGATATCTCAATGATCGTGATTCGGAATCGCTAAGAGAGGTGCGTCTTGATTTCGCCTACCCTTTTCACGGGAGCCTGAAACAAATGCAAATGGCTCACAATTCTCATTTTAGCTCTTACCAATGCTAGGCAAGAAGCTGTGGTTCGTTGCTACATGCAATTCTCACGCCGAGAGACTGGAGTACGTGTGCAATGATCATTCGGTGTTCGGTAGGAATTTCTAATCCGGATGGTCAAAGTAAAGACATTTCAGCGGATTCCTCTCAAGCGTATCGCTATGTGAACACTATCCGAGTCAAGCATATCTCAAGAGAAAACGAGTCACAGGATATATTCTAAGACTGTATATTATTTTACTGATAAAAATGAATTTCCCTTGCATACGATATGGAATAAGAGAGATTAACGATGACAAGCAAGCTCGCCAAAATTCACTAATCGCCCAGCAAGCAAAACTCCATCGAGGAACAAGACCCGCTCAGCTTTTGTGCTGTCCATTTTCCACTGTTCTTATCTGCTAAACTTTTGATCGTTTTGCCTACAAACTCGGTCAAAGAGGCCTCACATTTCACATTTAGTGCGAAACGAGAATCGTCTAGCTATTTTATTGACCAATATTCATAGTTTTGCCTACAAAATGCGTCGAAATCGCCTCACTGCCGCGCGATGGTTCCGTCCTTGCGTGTAGTGTTGACTGTGCATTGCTCCACTGTCTTCTCTCGTCTCACGAGCGTAGAGGGAGATTACCCCTCACAATCCCTCCTTTCCCTCGCCTCGCAGCGTGTCAGAGAGCACTAACAACAAGGAGAGCCTTTCCCTCGTCGCCTCGCTCGCTCGCTTACCACGATAAATAGGCGGCCGAGAGCACATGGTTACCCAACCAACAATCTCGACATGTTAGTTCTTTTTCTACTCGGAGCCGCAACATTCCTGATCTACTCGATAGTTCGCTACTATCAGTACACGGCAAAGTACCCGAAAGGACCACTGCCACTGCCGTTCATCGGCAATTTCTTTGAGGTTTGAGCCTTTCACAAATCCTGTTTTTGTTTCGTTCTTATTGATTACGAAGGTAAATTTGCTTCAGAAGCATAGTAAGCATGGCAACGTCGATCGATCGTATCCGGCGTGAACGTTGCCAAGCGAAATCGATTTGATTGTGGTATAAGCAAACTATTGCTAATTTCCGCCCTTTCAGTTCGACTTCAAAGCGCAGCACAAGACCTTCAAACGGCTTGGACAGAAACAGGATGGCATCTACACGATGTTCACGCCCATTCCCTTCGTGCAGATTACCGACTACCAGTTGATCAAGGAAGCGTTTGTGGATAAGGGTGAGGCTGTATCATGTCAGCGTTGCCTTCTGTGCTCTTTTTCAGTGTGCGAATTACTCTTTGTTTCCTATGAATTTTGCTGTTTGTGCAGTGATTTTTCACCCCATAGAATGGTCCCTGATTTATTATCGCTCTCCAGGCGATGACTTCGTCGGCCGACCCACCAACAAGATCATCCAGGAGGCGTTCTCGTTCGCGCCGAATGCTGGTTTGTCAAACTTTACAGATTGTTCTTCAATTATTTATTTTTATTCTAGGCGTTATCAATTCCAATGGCGACAATTGGCGCGAGCAGAGACGCGCCGCGATCTCAATCATGAGGGATTTCGGAATGGGCAAGAATGTGATGGAGGAACTGGTGCGTGATCGAATTAAAGTGTTTTCAAATATTTTCCGTACATTTTTACCCAAAATACGTGCATTTCCTGTGCTCACCCTCCGCTGTAGTGATTTGATAAGATAAGGAGGCCAAAGGTGGGGTGTGTCGTTGTTCGCTGGTATTGCTTACGTAGATGGTTCCTATTATATAATAATAATAATAATAATAATAATAATAATAATAATAATAATAATAATAATATTTATGCGCACATAGATGGTATAGATGGTAGCTTAGAACGCAGTAGGAAATACATTTCGTACCCTAGCAGCTGTTACATTAATTCAATATCGGATAAAAATGTCATTCAGGTCCGTTCTTCCGTCTCGGAATACGTTGAGCACCTCAACAACATCGAGGACAAGGACAATGTGGACATGCGATGGCCCGTGCAGGTGAGCAATCACGAATTTTGATAAATATTATTGTTTTTATTAGTTGTTTCTCACGAAAAAAAACAAAGATAGTTCTCAGGTCATGGTTGCCAACATCATCAACGAGGTGCTATTCGGCTTCCGGTACAAGCACGGCGAAATCGCGCCTCTGATGAAGTACGTAGAGGACTTCAACGAGGTACGCATCTCCCATTTTTTCGTATATTTCTACGACCAAATCTCACGAGTGAATGGTTGCATATAAATAACAATTTCTTTTCAGATGCTCGAAAGCCTCGCGGACTCGAAGGGAATGCTCCTCGGAATGGGCTTCCCGTTCCTAACCAAGCTCCCGATCGTCGGATGGTACACCTTCGGGAAGTTCCAGAGCGGCATGTCCAAGGTTTGCTGTGCTCTCTTTTTCACGCTGAGTGGAATCGATCCACCAATTTTACAACAGAATACAACAAAATGGGATAGATTTAGCAACTTTTCGTCTTTTTGCAGATCAACGAGTACATCGTCGAGAACGTCGCGCGCGCTCTGAAGGACTACGACGTCGACCACGAGCCGACGTGCTTCGTGCAGGCCTACAAGCAGAGGATGCCGCAGAATGACTTCCTCGAGTGAGCTTCAATCTTTATTTTTTGACAAAATTGATCGAAAACAAGCGTTATTTTAGCATGGAAAATCTCCACGGATCGTGCTCCGACTTTTTCCTTGCTGGGCAAGAAACGACGACGACAACGCTGAGATGGGCCATGCTCATCTTTGCAAAGCATCCGGAGATCCAAGTTCGTTTTTAGACTAAAATAAATAAATTTATTTGAATATTCAGGAGAAACTGCGTCAGGAAATGCACGCTGTGGTCGGCAAGGAACGCATTCCGTTCATGGCTGATCAGCAAAAAGTCAGATCTCAGTGGCCTAAAGATAATAGTGACCCCAGAACAGTGTCGTGTCTAGAGTGTCGAAAATGACTGCTCGCGCGAATGTGACAAGTCGAGAATGATTTCTAAATGAAACGTCGAATGAAATGAGTGTTCGCTGTCTCTCAAAATGACAAGTCGACGCGCCGTTTCACCACTCCACACCCCCCAAAAAATGCATAATGAGACGAAGGTTCATTTATTTTCGTAAACGGCACTCCGTCTTTTCTCATTCGTGACTAGTCGATTGCGAAACGACTGGCCGTAGGCGACGCGTCGTTTAGAAATGAAAACGGCGCGTCGATCATTTTCGACACTCTAGTCGTGTCTCATCCGATTACTAATCGACCCCTTCAGATGCCGTACGCTCGCGCTTGCGTGCTCGAGCTGCAGCGATTCGCCAACATTCTGGGCGCGAATGTGCAGAGAGTCACAGTTCGCGACACGGAGATTCGAGTAAGCATTGTGTTTCCGATTTCGAAAATATAAATAAACTCAAAGGGCCACAAGATCCCCGAGGGCACGTGGGTCAACGCCGACATCCACTATCTGATGGAGAACGATCCGAACTTTGATCATCCTGAGGAGTTCCGGCCCGAAAGATACATTGCCGAGGACGGAAAGACGCTGAAGAAGGTTGGTAGTACTGATGATTTGATGATCGACTATTGGTCCAACGGCCGGGCAGAGATTAGTCGAGCAAGTAATACGTTTCAGGATCTCGTTGACCGCACGATTCCCTTCTCGATCGGCAAGAGAGCCTGCGCCGGAGAGGGTAGGTTACGACGACCTATGAATGAAACTAACCAATATTACCTGCAGGAGTCGCGCGCGTCGAACTCTTCCTCGGCCTGACTTCCACCTTCCAGCACTTCAAGATCTCTCCCAGACCAGGCCACGAAGTTGACATCGAACCCACAACCCTGGGTCAAATCATCTTACCGAAGCCCCAGAAACTGAGGATTCAGAAAGTTTGAGACGAGTCACATTAATTGTACATAACCTGCTTTAATTTGATAAACGTTGCATTTTTGATTGTGTAGCCACTTGCAACGCGATTCCTTCTGGAACAAATACAATTATTATGCAGCAGTGCATTTTTTTCTGGAATGAAGAATCCAGATATCTTACGGAACATTTACAAAATCAGCAAACACTGGTCGTCCTGCATCGTTTTTGGTCAGCAGCATCGGCAAAAAAGATTATTTTGCAATCATTGTTCCCGCGGTTCCACTTACGAGTTAAAAGTTTTGCAGAAGAATGCAGTTGCAAGTCCCTTTATAATGGCCAGGGATGGTCTCTACTACAGTTTTTTTGTTTTCTTACTTTCACTTCTCTAATGTCGTCACATTCCATTGCAGAGCCATGTTCTCTTCCCTTCTCATTTTACTCGCAATTCTCGTTGCATCAATCGTCCCGCTGCCAATCGAGCCTCTCGAGCCGAAGGAACCGAAGGACCCGGACGACCCGATTCACAAACCGATTATTCCAAAACCGCCGATCATTCCGATTCCGGTTAGCTACAGCGATGACCTTATTTTTTAACTCTAAAAATTATAAAAAAAATTACCAATTCATGCAGCCAATCCACCCTCCCATTCCTCCCATCCGTCCTCCAACTTGCGTCGGCTACCGCTGTCCGAAGGGCGAGCATTGCGTATTGGAGATAGAGGTTGTCTTTTTTTAAAGTTGTTAAAAGTTTTACATTTTTTTTAAATTAAAAGAATATTTTTTTGCAGGACATAGGTGACGGCGAGCTTCCTTTCTGCTTCCGTCCGCCCTGCCCTCGTCCTATCATCAGAAGATATCCCACCTGTGTACCCAACTTTCATCCAATTGGCTAACGATCTTAAATGATTCTAAGCGTCCACAATTTTGTTCAAAATGAAGAATTTTTTAACTTTTTGTTCCTCTTTGTACCATAAGTGTGAAAGTGAAGTGAAATAAAGATCCTGTCTGCAGTATGATGTTCTACTAGAATATGTAATGGGCTGAAAATCATTCAGCTTCTGGAAACGCGACAACAATACGGGATTGTGGAAATGAAGCAATCAAGAAAGAACTTACCTTTTCGGGAATTCACAAAGGTCGTGGAGCCTTTATCGTCGTTGCATTTGCAGAACAAGTTATTATGCAAGCCGTTTTTGCTCCGTTCCACTCACGAGTTTAAGAGAATGACATTGCATGATTCTATATAACGTTGGTTCTCTTCTGTTGAATTTTATCAATTTTATCGCTTTCATTGACCTCAGGCATGATGTCATCTCTTCTTATACTACCCGCGCTTCTGGCCACTGCAAGTGCCGCCGCTTTACCTCCACCTCCGATTGAACCCATCGAACCGAAGGAACCAAAGGAACCAACGGAACCAAAGGAACCGGCCCTCAAGCCTCCGATCGTCCCGATTCCGGTAAGCGTCCTGCAAAACAAATGAAAAACACCGCCCCGCCAGCCAATCCACCATCCCGTCGAACCTCTTCCAACCTGCATCGGGCACCTTTGTCCGATCGGCGAGCACTGTGTATTGGAGGCACTGGTAATTGTTTTATTTCTCCAAATCTTTGATTTCACGGTAGCAAAATGTATTTCAGGACGATTTTGAGCTATTCTGCATCCATCCTCCCTGCAATCGTCCCATCCTAAGATATCCAACCTGTGTGCCTATCCTTCCCATTCGCATAACCTAACCAGTACCCATTGATCGATAAATGAACATTTGCACATTTGTTTAGTCTTTGCTCGTTTCTTCTTGCAAGCAAAAAAACAAAGATTTGCGAACGCAGGAAAGGATGATAACGTTTCGGCTGGAGTTGCAAGTAAGTTCGTGGAATGTGTTTGGTCCATGGGTTGGATGCTCTCACTATCGCCTCTTCAAGGCACCAAATGAGTCACAATTACCAGCACTTGAACAAGTCTTTCGGCATGCAATAGATGCAAATGACTCAGAAAACAAGAACTAGCTAGATTCCATCATGTGGCTGATTTTATAGAGAATGACATTGTTCGTTAACCATTTATCATTTTTGCCATCTACTTACTTTGCATTCCCATCAGAACTCGAGTTTTGCAAAGGAATACCACTGCAAATATCTATAAAACTGACTTTTTTGCTATCCGCAGTCCATCATTTTGTCACTTTTTGTCAATCCATCTCATTGCAGAAAATCTCGCTCGTGGCGCTCGCAATTGCGATTGTCATTCTCGAGGAGCCGTTGCATCCCATTGATCCGCTTCCGGTAAATTCAACCATGCCGACAGGAAAGAAGCTTAATTCACCAGCCAAATCATCGACCGACTCCGCCCATCCGTCTTCCAACCTGTGTCGGCTACCGCTGTCCGCAGGGCTTTCATTGTGAAATGGAACCGCAGGAAAATGTGTGTAACTAGCTCCATTTGCCTGATGCTCAACTGAAAAATTTGCAGAACGAGCTTGAGGAACGCTGCATTCGTCCGCGTCCGAAGATATCCGACATGTGTGCCGAACTTCCATTAGTATAGTACCGGTGCAACACCCTCCTATTGTTAAGCAAGTACACATCGATGTTGATGATTTTTGAGGATAAATGAACATTTGCCCACTTTTGCTTCGCTCGAGAAAGATGATCTCCTTAAAAACTAGCATTCGTATTTCTTTCGATTGCCTACAGGAAGAATTTTAAGAAATTCTTTCTATGTTTCTGGATGAGAAAAAAATATCTGCAAAATGAAAAATGATGCTGGGCACTTGCAAAATAAGTAAGCACTGGCTGTTGATCCACTCTCGTTATCTGCAAAATGAATTGGGTTGCAAGCTTATTTTCCCGTCAGGAGTGATTTCCTAGTTTTGCAATGGAATGAAGTATCTATAAAATGACATGTCGGCCTCGTTCCATAACAGGTTCGTCATTTTCTCCTCATACTTTCCCATTTCGTCATTTTTATTTGCAGTGAGATGTTCTCTTACCTTTTAATTCTCCTCGGGCTTCTGGCAGTTGCAATCGTCCCCTTGACGATCGAACCTATCACCCAGCCGGACCCGCACGCTCCGAGCCCGAAACCCCCTATCGGCCCGATTCCGGTAAGCTATATTGCTTCATTGATTCTTACTTCTGTAACAAAATGCTCTTCGTATAATTCAATACAAGAAAATATCTTTCACACAGCAGGCCCCTCTTCCCATTCATCCTCCAACCTGCGTTGGCTTCCATTGTCCGAAAGGCTTCACTTGCGTATTATTGATCTCACCGGTAGATCTTTTATTCCTAGATGAATTCGGTTTCCGATTTCCAAACTATCACCTTGCAGGATGATCTTGAGTTGGATTTACTACTCAATCGTGCTATCCTAAGACATCCGACGTGTGTGATTAATTTTCCCATGATAGGAAAACCAGTACCTATCGACCTTGATGATAAATGATTCAGAACATTTGTGTAAATTTGTTTTGTTTGTTTGTTTGAGTGAGAGAATCACTTAATTATCTTTCGCTAGCGAGCATACGCAATTGATCCAATGATTAGAAAAACGACAAATTTTTCAAAACAAACAAGCTGCTTTTCAAGTATCTTTATCGACTATTTTATTGAAAAATGACATAAAATATCTACTGAGCCGGAGTAGTGGAGTGTCTCGCTCCTCGAGTGCAAGACTTGCCGACGTGGTGGAGACTCTTGAGCTCCTCGCGGACTTTCTCGGGAAGAGACTCGAGTTCCTTCTCGATCTAAAATAATGGTATCTATGCCATACTCTGCTAAACAAGTTTCATCGAAATAGCGGAAACTTTTGTCGCGAGTGCCGCTGGGTCATGCAACATCTCAGAAGTTACGGGTGAGTTATTTTAATAAATAAGAGGTCCACTATAATTGTCAATAGTAAACCCACAGCCTCCTTGGCGGCCTTGTGGTCGTCCTTGTGTGCCTTGCGAATCTCGTGAATCTTCTTTGCGGCCGCCTTTGCTTCTGAATATTTGATTTATAGCCATGAATTTACCTTCCAACTTCCAAACTTCGAAAACATTGAGAATACACTTTTTTCCTAAGAAAAGTCCCAAAACTAAAGTACAAATAGGTATACCATCAGAAAGCTTCTCCAGCTTCTCCTCAAGGTGCTTGTGGAAGGCCTCCTTCTCCTCCTTTGTGAACTCCTTTTTGTGGTGATGAGGACCATGCGCCTTCTTCAAATTGCAAAATACTAGTTGCCAAATTGCTGATTTATCTATTGATTTGTGTTCATAAAAAATTGATTTAGTGAAAAAATAAATTTAGACTGACCTTCAGTGCCTTCAGTTCTTCACGAACTTTCTCGGGCAGGCTTTCGAGGACGGTGTGGGCCTTGATTAGTTTAATAATTAATTATTAATTTAATTAATTAATAATTAATTATTAATTTAATTAATTAATGGATCAAACCTCCTTGTGCGCAGCCTCGAAAATCTTGTGAATCTTCTTGCCGGCTTCTTGGGCTTCTGAATAGGGTTGGCATTTGAAGAGTTTTTAAAAAACGAATTTGATTATGTAAAATCCAGGACCACTCGAATTTGAGCAAATTCAAAGGAGTAATGTGTAGACCCCATGGTCGCTCCATCCTAACATAAATTTGATGGGGTAACATTCCTCTTTTGCATACTGGGTCAGAAAAACGAAAAATCGACGAAAAAGCGCACTTTAAATGAAGAGTTTTTGAATTAAACTGAAGAACGTGAATATTTTTGCCCGTTCAAAAGCGGAATGGGTGCTCAGATGGTTTCTTAAACTATTGGAATCAACTCTTCATTATATTTGCGACCTCATTAGCATGCTACGACCGCTCTACTGACGATACTTCTGAAGCACATTTTTGAAATTACAAAAATTGTGGTTTGCTTGAAATTTTGACGCAAATCTAACCAAAACTGTGAGAAAAAATGTAAAATTCATTAAATCCTAACCCGGCGAAAGTTTCTCCAGTTTCGCATGCTTGATCTCTTCATGGTGCGCCTTATGCTCCTCGCTGAGCTCTTGATGGGCTTCCTTAATTAAATAATTAATTAATATTAATTAAATAATTATTTTTTTGTTTCTGAACCTTAGCTGCGAAGGCTACTGCAGCGAGGAGTGCGATGGCAAAAAGGGTGTTCATTCTGGAATTTTTTTTAAATACAGAAAGTAAACGAGAAAATCCAAAAAGGAAGAAGGAATGTGAGCTGTTTTGTGCCTTGAAGTGTTCATATTTATACGAAAAGCACTGATCCAGATCTCTAAGATGAGCGCTTTCCTTCAGGCAAGAGACAATATGGAACGAGGAGAGCAGCTCTTCTTTTAGCGGAGGGAACATGCAAAATTTGATGATGCACGTTGATCCACCTCGTTTTATTGCCACCACTGGAACAGCTATTACGGTCGATTTCACTGCATTTCTAAGAATTTGAAAGATCTTCACAAACATGGAAGTGTTTTCTGATCCCTGGTTTATTAATTTTCAAGTTCTATTTATTTCCCGGGTTACCTATAACTTTTAAAAAATCAGCTATCGAGACATGGAGAATTGTCATTTTCAGAACAAGAAAAAGTGATGTGCATCGAATCGCATTTTTTTAGCATAATTTTTCAGGAAAAGGTGAAGAAAACACATTTTACCTCTACAAATACTTTTTTTGCAATCCCTGCTCCATCTGTTCCACTCACGAGTTTATCTGCAAATGACTGAAGTTGCAGGTCCGTATATAATGCCCCGAGCTTTTTCCTCCCCACTTGATCTTTTGTCTCATTCTATTTCGTCTCAATTCGTTGTAGAGTCATGATCTCAACTCTTATTCTACTCTCGCTACTGGCTTGCGCTATTGCATTGGACGTCTCTGGCGGACAGAAGCATCCGGATGAGCCGATTCCAGTGAGTTCCAGGGATCGTCGAATTTCGAAAATAGCAACTCAAATCCACCGCAGCCTTCAACATCCTGCTCCGGTTTTCACTGCCCGCGCTTCTTCCATTGCGTGATGAGCTCACTGGTGAATATTTTCACATATATTATAATTATAATTATTGATAACCATTTGCAAAATCAGTGAACAATGTGACCCCTATCATTTTTGCACATCAGCTCTGCAAAATATGGCTTACTTTGCAGTTTTTTTTCGAGTCAAGAAAGAGTCATTCTGCAGTCGTCCACCCTGCCACTTTCAGCGATGTCCGACTTGCGTTCCCAATATTCACATCAATTGATTCCCTCCAATTAATTCCCGATAATTCCCAACCATTGGGAAATAATAAGCAATTTTACGTATTTTTGATAAAGAGCGATATGATTTCTCACTGTCAACAACTCATGGCTTGCAACTATTTCGTTTTTTCTCTCAAAAAACCTTCTCAAAAAACTATACTTGCATTGAATCCTGTGTGAAAATAAGAACAGATCGGATTGGTCGATAATTGTCCCTTTTCCCCTTGAACTTTTTGGCCCTCGATCGGAGTGCAACGAAGTTAGAGTACATCTATTGCTGAATTGCTGAATATTATTGCTGAATATTAGCCTGGGTCCAGCAAGCGATCCTGCTTACAAATGCAAGGATTAGCCACAGGTGCTGCAAAGATAATTTATCGAATTGTCCAGATAACAAAATTTGCTGTGTTTGAAAATAGTGTAGAATTTTTACAGAATCAGTAAACAATGTGTTCGTTGACACTCTACTGTTTTCCAGTTATTGCTATCTAAAAAAAATGAATTACTTTGCATGTTTCTGTTCCACTCACGAGTTAGCTCGAGTTTTGCAAATAAATGGTGTTGCAGCTCCCCATAAAATGGCCCTATATTTTTGCTCTCGACAAATTTAATTGTCTTTTATTTTCTCACTACACGCTTTCCCATGATCCCATTGCAGATCCATGTTCTCTAATCTTCTCATTCTACTCTCGCTTCTGGCGCTCACTATTGCAACTGGAGATCACGAGGAACCGAGACATCCCATCGATCCGGTGGAGGTTGGCAATTTAAAAAAAACAGCAACAAGATAAATGGAGATCATTAGCCCTTTCGTCGCACATGTGCCGGATTTCCGTGTCCGAGAGGCTACCATTGCGTGATGCGCCAACTGGTAACTTTTACGTTTTCGCTATTTTGAGAAAAAAAATGGTTTTCAGGAGATATTCTGCTTCCGTCCGCCCTGCCACTTCCCAAGTTTTCCGACATGCGTTCGCAATTTTCCTCCCATCCACTTTCCTCCCATTCCGCATGACAAGTTTCCCGACTGAGCTGTACTGCATAATTGACATCCAACTTTCGTGAATTTTTGTTTGATAAACTCTTGAATAGCACGTAACATAAACTATCGTTCCGACAACCAATCCGTGGAGTCGGGTAGAATATGCTATCAGTGAATGATGGCAGCACTTGGAGTACCCAATGAATTGAAACCATAAACGATTTTTTTGATAAGCAACGCTCTCGGCCGCCTCCTGAAGACATCCATTCCACAACAAACTTGCATCAGCAGGTTTGTTGATGGATGAGGACTCCGCAATCACCGTGCAGGTCTGTAAATATCCAGAAAAACATTTGCTGGATTATTTTGCTGAATATTACAAAAAAATAGTAAGCAATTTTTTTGCTTATCTCTACTAATTTCGCAAGGTTCCTCCGTTCTACTCGTGATGTTTTGCAGAACAATGAAGTTTCGTGTATATAATGACTACAACTTATTCTTGTCGACAAATTCAATGCAGTCGAGCCAAATTGAACGTTTCGTTCTAGATTACATAAAATATGATTTCAGATGTTTCCCAGTCTTCTAGTTCTCTTCCCGCTGCTGGCATTCGCCACTGCACTTGTGGACCCGGTCGATCCGATGCATCCTAACAGCCCGGAGCAGGTTAGCAATATCGAGCCAAATCTGCTATCTGGTACACAAGTCTACACTCGTGTTTGAGTGTCAAGTGTGAATCAGACTTAAAAGAATTATTTATCAGCCAATTCAACGCACGTGTGTTGGCTTCCCGTGTCCACCAGACCACCACTGCGTCATGCGTCAACTGGTAAGCGGACGTGTAGGAAGTTGCGTTAACCGATGAAAAAAACAACTATTCAGGAAATAACTACTCTAAAAAAAATTATGCAGGAAATATTCTGTTTTGGTCGGCCGTGCGACGTCTCGAGATATCCTACTTGCGTTCCCAATATTCCCATTCACTCTGAGATCGGCAAATTTCCCCAATGATTTGTTTGTTATCATCCATGCTATATGCTATGATGCGATTTGACTTGCAACATGAACAAAGCATTTCTTGCAACTATCTTTATCGCAGCTACATCTACTCTGAGACGGTGATTGAACGATGCCGTTACGATCGGTAAATGACGGCTGCATGTCCGCCAGTCGTGCGCAGCCTTCTGTAGCCTCCCTTCGAATATCCTGAGCACAATTAAGGGTTACGATAGATGTCAAAATAACGATTTATCGAATAACGTCAAGCTCACCTCCGGCAGCAGCGGGTGCAGGAGCAGCAGCAGCTCCACCTCCGGAATATCCTGCAAATGGCTCTGTTTCTTGCTGATATCAAAGCTATCTTACCCCCTCCGCCGGCTGCAGCAGCGCCGCCTCCAGAGTAGCCGCCGCTTGCTGCCGAGGCAGCAGCATGCGCAGGCGCCGCCGCAGCTCCACCTCCGGAGTATCCTGCAGCGAAAAATAAATATTTATGATTGGGAGAAGAATAGGCGACCGCACCTCCACCACCAGCACTGCCACCGCTAGAGTAGCCTGCAGGAGCTGCGGCTCCGCCCGCAGAGTATCCACCTCCCGAGGGAGCGGCGGGCGCAGGGGCGGCAGCCGCACCTCCGGAATATCCTAAAAGAGAAACTGGTCTTCCGCAACACATATTTCTATGCACACCTCCACTGCCAGCGGCTGCTGCGGCTCCTCCGGATGAGTATCCTGCGGGCGCAGCTGCGGCTCCGCCGCCACCAGAATAGCCTAGAACGGGGGTTTTGGTTTCAAGGCTGGATTATCAGTTCAAACAAATTTCGAGAACGTACCTCCACCAGCAGCAGCGGCTGAAGCTCCACTTCCACCGCTAGAGTAACCAGCTGGTGCAGCAGCTGAGGCTCCGCCTCCAGGGTATCCTAGATAAGGTATTTGTAAAATCTCTGGAGAACAAGAAATGTCGCACCTCCTCCTCCGGCCGAAGCTGCGCTTCCGCTAGAGTATCCGGCAGGCGCCGCTGCTGCTCCACCTCCGGAATATCCTGGAAGTGGTCACTGGTACTTTCCGTAAGGATGAGATACTGTACCTCCACCAGCAGCAGCAGCTGGAGCTGCTCCGGATGTGTAACCTGAGATGATAACAGCATCGTTAGACCGCTGCACGATAACCTAATTTGATTGTACCTCCAGCAGCCGCGGCTCCAGTGCGAGATGGGCACGGGCAGTAGGCTCCGTCGGATCCCGGCTCTCCGGGTGCTCCCGCAGCTCCAGCGGTCCCCGGGGCTCCAGGCTGTCCATCACTTCCCGGTGGCCCGGGCGGACCAGGTGGCCCGTCGGGTCCGGGTCCACCCGCGTACGCCGACGATCCAGCGGACCCCGGAGCTCCAGGGGGACCGGGCGGACCTGCGGGACCAGGGCTGGACATCATCATCACGCCGCCGGCGCCAGGCTGACCGGGTGAGCCCGGGCCTCCAGGCGCTCCGTCGGGTCCAGAATCTCCGGGCGGACCAGGCGGACCGGGCATTGGGTATCCGCCACCGCTACCATCCTGTCCAGGGCCACCGGCGGGGCCGGGCAAGCCTGGCACACCATCGGGACCCGCGGGGCCCGGCGGACCCGGCGGGCACTTAACGCACTCCATCATCATTGGGTAGGCGGCGGCCATGCCGGACATACCGGAGGACCCGGGCGGGCCGGGCATGCCAGGGGCTGGAATGGATTGGGTTCCATAATGATACATCAGGCTGCATACATCAGAAAGAAAACTTGACCTACCTCCAGCCTCTCCTGCCTCTCCGGGTGGGCCGGGCGGGCCTGCAGGACAGCCTGAGGCCTTGGCGGCGCAGTTGCAGCCGCCTGCTGCGGCAGCAGGTGCTGAGTAACCACCACCGCCGGCTGCTGCAGCTCCTCCAGAATATCCTCCACCTCCAGCCTTCAAGGAATTGATTGATGGAATGCAGAAAGATGAAAAATATGAAAGGAAGCTTACGGGCTGCGCGTATCCCGCGTCTCTCGTAGCTCTAACGCCGAGAATGAACATCGAATCTTGAGTTAAGGATTTCCACGTGGCCTCCGCCAGGCCCTTCAATTAAGTAGAAGTTAGGATGGGAGTACAGTGGAAATGGTCGTAGAGACAAGTGGAATTTGCTCACCTTGAAATCGCCCATCTCCTCCATCGTCTCGGCGTGCATGCTGTTGATATCGCCTATGACAGACAGAAGGGAGACCAGGGAGAGGATGAGAACGACGGCTGAACAGCGTAATATCGGTCAAATTTATGTGTTGTTTAGGAAGAAAAAGCGGGTACAAATCAATCGGGGTGAAATGACAAACCTACGCCCGCGGAAGCAGTGGCGAGCACGAAGTGGTGCCCGGAGGAGCTGGTTGACATAGCTTAATTAGTTAATAATAAGAATAATTCAACGTTCGAAAAGGCAGAATGAAGAAGCATTGAGTGAGACAGGTGGTCACACTGCGTCCTTTTGTAGTAGTGCAGCAATCCTGGACACTCGCAGTGGTTATGAACATGGAAGAGTAGAGAGTGGGTAATATCGTAAGAGCGCAAAGGGTTTACTTGACTGGTTCCAGTGTACCCTACTGATCCTACTTTCACTAACGCGATCGGGAAAGAATTAGACTGCGGTGGGCGAGTGGTCAGACAAAGGAGAGGGATAGAGAGAACGAAGTTTCCCTTACTGGTTCTCGGAGTTTTCCTGAAAAATGTGCAGGTCCCACTACTGTATCCGTGATCTAAAATACGTTCGTTCTGGCCACGAACAGAATTCGTCGAGCGAACAGAATTCGAAGATAAAAATGTCCCATTTTGCAAGTGAATGCTCTGGAACAACCAGAATCTCTGCAATAGCGACATTTTGATTATAGCTGTCAGAATGAAGAGAATGAGAGAGAATGAAGAGGGCATTTCTCCCCTCTCATTCCCCCTCTTCATTGAAGAGGGCGCGGTCGGCCAAGCTCTTCAAAGAAGAGGTGTTCAAAATAATGGGTCTAACTCGAATGTAAATGGATATGAGGCCGTTCACGAGAGAGTCGAGCAGATCTGGCTGGGTCTGTCACAGTTCAAAAAGGTCGATTTTCTGAAACTCCGGGTTTTAGGGTTCTCGAGGGTGCTGATGACGATGGGCATTCTCATTTTTCATAGTGAGCCGCCGTTGGCTCCAGATGACGTCACGTCGAAAACGGGTTTCCTGGAATTTCTCCTTCCACAAGGCCGCTAAAATTAAGAGAAAATGTTTCCCAGGGCAGAATTTAACGCTGATGACGCCTGTCTACTTCATTTTTCATGAAATTCAAAAATAAAATTTGAAAAGGCAACTTTCGAATGAGTCATTTGCAGGCACTGCAACCTACACAGATCGGACCGGAATGACGAAAGGAGCCCAAATATAAAATTTGAGCGATTTTCTCCCTGCGGTTTTCGAGATAGCAGCGAAATAGTGATTCGAGATTGTGGGTGAAATCGCTCATCTCCCCTTGTTTACTCTTCCTCTCTTCCCATCTCGCATCTATCCCCTCTGGCGCCTCTGCGCTCTCTCATTCCCCACGCTCTCTCGCCTCATCTCTCGCTCGCGGGGATGGGGAAGCACCTAGCGAGTGAGATGCGCTCGTTTTGCCTGAAATCTCGACTCACTATCTCACTGCTATCTCGAAAACCGCAGGGAGAAAATAGCTCAAATTTTATATTTGGGCTCCTCTCGTCATGCCGGTCCGATCTGTATAGGTTGCACTGCCTGCAAATGGCTCAGTCAAAAGTTGACTTTTTGAATTTTATTTTTGAAATTCATGAAAAATGAAGTAGACAGGCGTGATCAGCGTTAAATTCTGCCCTGGGAAACATTTTCTCTTAATTTTAGCGGCCTTGTGGAAGGAGAAATTCCAGAAGACCCGTTTTCGACGTGACGTCATCTGGAGCCAACGGAGGCTTACTATGAAAAATGAGAATGCCCATCGTCATCAACACCCTCGAGAACCCCAAACCCCGGAGTTTCAGAAAATCGACCTTTTTGAACTGTGCCAACCCTTGCTCGACTCTCTCGTGAACGGCCTCATATTTTCATTTCAAATTTTAGGGCAGCTTCCAGAAAGTTGTTACACGGTGCGTGATCGCAAATTTATATATCAGTGACTCTCCAGAGCTATCTATTGGCTGATTCTCGATAACTCAAACCTTCACGATACGATTTTGTCAATCTAGTTAACCTTTTGATATGATCTTTTGATGATCTTTTGATGATGGTATCAGCGACTTTTCATTGTCAATTGTACGCAATAGAAAATGTATTTTAATCATGGGAGACACCAAACTCTGATTGTCAGTCAACCTATGCTCAAAAGATTAAAAAATTGTTTTTAAAAGCGTAATATGTCTAACTAACTTTGACTTATGGAAGCCTACCCTAAAGTTTCAAGTAGATAGATTTATTACAATTCGAGTTAGAGCCATTTTGCGAATAACCTCTTCATTGAAGAACTCGCCCCTCTTCATTGAAGAGGTGACCGCGCGGCCCCCTCTTCATTGAAGAATGACGCCGATCCCCTCGCTAGGGTAGAGAGGGAATGAAGTCTTCATTTCACCTCTTCATTCCGCACCCCTAATTTTGATGTGCAGATGTGCGGACTGATCAGAAAACAAAGTCGATTACATTTGTTTACTCGGTTTTTGCACACTTTCTGTTGTGATTCCTTCTGGTCGGAGACTTTCTCTGTTCATCTCAATTTTTTGCAAAATCCGCTGGAATATTTAAATATAAAAGTAATCATGCAGTCCGTTGCAGCTCCTCCACTAGCTTAACTTCTTCTTATTTAAAAATCATCAGTGACATGGTCGCTACAATTCTCATCATCCTACTACTGCTAACGTACACGTTCGCAATCGTCGATGACAAAAACCCTCGACATCCCGTCGATCCGGTTGTTGATGCAAGTTTCAATTTTATAGTTCAAAAAAAAAGAAATTTCGATATTAAATATTCATCTAGCCACTTCTTCCCTGTCGTCCTCCATCGTGAGTCGACTTCCCGTGTCCGAAAGGACAGCATTGCGAGATGCGCCAGAAGGTGATTTGGCCCCATTTGTGATTTCAAAAATCAAAAATGATTATTTTTCTAGATATTCGCTCTGTGCCTGAAGGCGCCGTGCAACTTCCCGAAAGAGCCGACCTGCGTACTTAATTGAACTTAACCCATCGACTATACGCTATCCGATATTTTTGCCTTGTGACTATTTATTGCATAGAACATCTTCTTTGACCATAAAGCGAGATTTCATTATGACTGTAATGCTTCGCTATGAAGTGACTTTGATTATCTCCTTACGAACCAACCAGCTAGATATCATTCTCTTCTCTCTTCAGATGCTTCTTTTTTCGATCTAAATCAACAGCTACATAGATGCGAAATGTCCATCTTACTGTTTTCAAAATGCATTGAATTGCGCCCATTGACATCAACCTGTTCACTAACCATTCTAGTCGAGATAATTCTGTTACTGTCTATCAAGAAGAAAGCAATTATGATGCATCTGCGCGCAATTGAATAGTTACAGTCGTCGACCGTATCCGCTTTTCTCCTTGCTTCCCAAATTTCTCTGCCATCGGAACTCTTTATCCAGTGCCCTTGCCCAATATGTCCAATATCACTCTTAATCCGCTCTGGCTCACTGCAATGCCTGCTTACGAGCATGCAGTTGGGGTGGGCACGCTGCTGTACTCGTCACTGGCTTTTTATCTAATGATCAACAAGACTCCGAAGATAGCCCAACCCTTCACAAAATACCTCATGATGTTACAGGTTTGCTCATATTTGCACTGCTTATTGAGCTTGGAGCAATTTCCAGGCAGCCATCACTCTTGTCGATATCAACTATGGTTTTCTATTCTGTCCAGTGACTTTACTGCCCGCACCCGGAGGCCTATGTTATGGAATTATCTGCTCGTGGTTCGGCTGGAGCGGCCAGGTCGGAAATGTCCGTAAGCATATAAAAAGAACAATTATTCGGGACCGTTTCAGACGCTGTTAATTTGCTCAATGTTATTTGGGGTCGCTTGCGTGTTGTACTGTTTCCACTACAAATACGTTTCGATCGGGCAAATGACGGGCGGAGATTCGCATAAGGTTTGTCGATACTGTCGCATTTCAGTATGTATTTGCAATCAGAACCACCGACATGCCGTATTCCGGATTGTAATTGCCTTAATTTACGCCGTTCCGGTTGCGGTCGACCTAGGGCGGCATCGCCAATTTGTGGACGGTTCGCTCTACGTAAAAATAGTTTGCAATCTTGCAATTCGCCATATTCCCTTTCGACCATTGCAGAACTTCCCCTCGCTGCATTACTTGTTCGAGAGTCCGGGTTACCCATCCTTTTCGTATGACCCAACCTTCTGTCCAGTACTCCGACAGCTATATTTTGTATCAACGCTGTTTGTTAGTTTCAAGTGTCACAATGAATTTTAGAAACAAAAATACAATAATGAATTATAATTAAGAATATATGGCTAGCTGCCGCAATCGTTACTTATTTTGCTGTGAGCTCATTCGCACGTCTGTCCAAGCAAGTTTGTCTTTTGTTAAAAAACAGAAAACCAAAAAAATCAATTTCATAATGCACTAAGCAAGAAAACGAGAAGACTTCAGCAAAAAGCAATGGTAATATTGATAGTACAGGTAATATGATATCTTCCGATCAGAAATCCAGCTCTGATCTCCACAGAACTACTGCATTTCTATTACATTTTTACAGACAATTCCTCCACTAGTGATACAATTGGCCCCGATCCTGGTGTATTTAGCGTCATATTTTTTATTCAATTCGAACCCGAGTATGCTTTCTATTCTAATCGTTACAATTTTTCAACTATCAGACATTAGCAATACTCTGATTGGATTTCAACTTACGCATTCATTCGTTCACACTTCCATTTTGATCCTTTCAACACCGAGTTACCGAGAGCCCTTCATTTTGTGAGTTTAAACTAATATTTTCCCGCTTCCTATTCATTTGAAAAAAGCTCAGAAAATATTTATCAATAATTTACAGTTGGCAGAAGAAGAAGTCATCCGTTGCTTCGTTATACACACCGCGATAGTGATGTACCCCCACTACCCCCCCCCCCCACACACAACTATAAGATCTATGTGCGGAAAAATATTATTAGTATTATTATTATGTACGTTTTCGAGCTGCGACTTTTTGTGAAATTTTTTTTACCATTCTTCATTTTTTCCATCTCGGCTCGAATTTCTCGTTTAATATATTTGCAATAAATAAATTAGATGGGAAATGGCGTAAACAAACTTCGACATCGTGGGTTTATGATAGACGATCCGAAACGTCGGGTGTTGAATTGTGGTATTCAGTGACATCAGTATGCTCAGTGATCATTCGAATAACCACGTAACTGTCTATGAGCCGAAAGCAATTATAATGCATCTGCGCGCAATCGGAAGTTACAGTCGTCGGATTTTTTCCGTCTTTGGACTCCCTTTCCAGTGATCGAACATGTCCAACATCACCCTGCATCCGCTCTGGCTCACCGCCATGCCAGCGTATGAGCGTGTCATTGGGATGGGCACTCTTCTCTACTCGTCTCTCGCCTTCTATCTGATGATTGCGAAGACCCCGAAAGTTGCGCTACCCTTCACACGATATCTCATGCTACTCCAGGTTTGCCGAATATTCGAATATTTATTCGGAGGTTTCAAGGCATCCATTACGCTAGTCGATGTCACCTACGGGATTCTCTTCCGTCCAGTGTCTTTAATGCCCGCGCCCGGATGCCTATGTTATGGAATTATCTGCTCATGGTTCGGCTGGAGCGGCCACGTCGGAAATGTAGGTGAACATACGATTCTGGAAAGTAATCGTTTCAGTCGTTTCAGTCGCTCCTGGCTTGCGCTCTCCTATTTGGAGTCGTTTGCGTGCTGTACTGTTTCCACTACAAATACGTTTCGATACGACAAATGACGGGCGGCGATTCATCACAGGTTTGTGGTTGTAGTCAACATTCTATGTACATGTATGCAATCAGAAATGCCGGCACATCGTCTTCCGGCTTGCAATGATCCTTGTTTTCTCCGTACCTAGCGTGGCTGATCTGTTACGGTATCGCTATTATGAGGATGGATCCGTTCTACGTTAAGTCGGTGAGTCAACTTTGCAGTTTACGAGTGAGCTAGTTCACCCATTTCAGAACTACCCCTCACTGTATTATTTGTTCGAGAGTCCGGTGTACCCTTCGTATTCGTATGATCCAACTCTCTGCCCAACTCTTCGACTGGTATTTCTTGCTTCATGGTTGATTGTAAGTTTCAAGAGTGAGAAATGCGTGAAAAGTGCTAATTCAGAACATATTTATTGCCGCTCTGATCGTTACCTACTTTGTTGTGAGCACATTCGCTCATCTAGCCAAGCAGGTTGGTTATTTTGACGAAAAATCTTTAGATATCAATTTCAGAACTCATTAAGCGAGAAGACTCGACGAATGCAGCAAAAATCTATGATATTGTTGGTAGTGCAGGTAATAAAGATGTGGAATACTATTCTTGACAACAAGATTATTGATTATTTTTTGAGCAGGCGTTTGTGTTGTAAAAAATGAAAATTTTGATTAGATGCCTATTCATTTTGTAGACAATTCCTCCTCTAGCGATACAGATGGCACCGATAATATTCTATTCGGCGTCATATTTCTTTATCAAAGCGAACCCGAGTATGTTTTCCTTTCTAATAGTCACCTTATTTTTCAAATATCAGACATTAGCAACGCTCTGATTTGCTTTCAACTCACGCATTCGTTCGTTTACACAACAATTTTGATTCTTTCGACACCGAGCTACCGAGAACCGTTCATATTGTGAGTGTTCGCATATCTACTCAAAGGCTATTTTTTGAGCTCATTTCTGTTATTTACAGCTGGCAGAAAAAGAAGACATCCGTATCTTCGTTATACACGCCACGATCGAGATAGACTTGCTAGTGGACATTCCATTTGCCAACGTTGGCGATAAATGTTTCGATATTACCGTATGCATAATTTTAAGTTTTGTTTTGTGAAAAAGTTCTAAAAAAATCATGATATTCACAATTACGTCTCCGCAAGGACGTCCGTCTAGTGGGATCTGAACTTATTGCATTGTGGTGCCTAGTGACATGCACATGATCACTAACCATTCTGAGATAATCATATAACCGTCTACCAAACCGCAATCAATTATAATTCATCTGCGCGCAATCAAAAAGTTCCAGTCGTCGGCAGTGGAAATCATATATCTCATTCGTTTTCCAAACTTCCAGTAACAAGGGAACCGCAAAAGGGGGCACTCTTCGGGAAACAATCCATTGTCACCAATTGAAAGGTACCCCATAGGGAAGTCCAAAACCGCTTTGAACCGTTTGGGGATAGGTTTCCTAAGAACCGAAAATTGACTTTGAAAATACGACCCAATTTTTGAAAAAATCGCACTCTCTTCCCCCAGAATAGTAGTCGAATCGGAGGGCTTCCCTCCGCATGCCTCCCTTGGCGCAGTGGCTAAGGCGCTGGCTTTCAGTTTTGAAGGTAGCCAGTTCGAATCCCCCCACGTGAGAAACTTTTTGCTTCATTTTTGCAATGTTTTCCATCGTTTCCTATGTCTGAATATCCTTGATTTTGATGTGTTCACTCTGTTTTGTTGTTGCAACACTTCATCTGACGACCCATTCAACAAT
>LS532022.1:1302368-1316884 GCA_900490775.1 Pristionchus maxplancki | reverse complement strand
CTCCAAAACATGATAGCCTAGGCGCTTCCCTACTGCGCCACGGAGGTCATGTCTGTGTCTCTCTGAGATCAAGCCAAGTATCGAAGAGGCGGGCATGCGTTAAATCGCACGTAAACTAATTATCTTAATAACTTTAATTAGAAAAATAATGCGGATTTTCTGAAAACGGAAATCGACCGTCCTACCGGGTCACTTCGATACCACATAGGTCTCATTCAATAATTTTACCGAGTCCAGTTACCATTCCCTTGTGAATTCCGAACAATGCTCGGTGTCTACATTCTTCTACTCGTCATTGTGACGGTGTCCGCCTTCACGGAAGTCCCAGTCGGTCGACCTATCGGTCCCATAGAGCCCATCGATCCGGTCAGCGTTTTTTTTTCTGACGTCGACAAAGTCACAGGCAATCAACGTCCATTCAGCGTCCTTGCCCTCCAACATGCAAACCAGATCCATGCCCGCCGGGCTGGCACTGCGTGCTGCGTCAGGTGCTAAAATTTGAAAAGATTCTTTTAATTAGTAAGACAAATGTTAAAGGTGCTCTGTATCAAGGCTCCCTGCCCGAAGCAGCCGATATGCGTGCGCAACATCATTCCGATTCCAATTGATCCTGTACCCATCAAAGCTCCCGGAAAGTGAACATAATACAAAATCTGGCACGGCAATCCCATTTCCCATTTACCAGCTGATCAAGTGTTTCCCTCGATAGTTCATAGTATTACACATCGTTAGTGCAACACATCGTTTCAACGAATAAATCGTGCAATCCAATGATTTTCTAGGAATAGTGATTTTTTGTGAATATTGTCTGTTTCTTAGGCCAATGATGTCTATGCAGCGGCAAGAAACTTCTGGTTGGAACGAGCTGCGAATGCGGAAAACAGTTCAACGATTGTGCAACTAATAAAAGATTGCATGAGCATTGGAATAAAGGCGTTAATCTTTCTGAACATTCGCTGGATGCCAAGCCTTTGGGGGTTTCAGGCATGGCGGCAGGCTTACTCATTGATATCACAGGTTCGATCACAGGGGATTGCTGACCATTTTTCCTGATTTTTCGCAAATTGATTTGTCATCTTCCAAAAATTAGCTTGTTGAGCATTACGCGACCGGCATCATATTTTTTTTGCAGATCCAGTTTGCAGAGAATATTTACTTTCTGTGATGACAACACTGGCATTTCTAGCAATAATTTAGCTCGTGATCGGAAAACATTGGACAGTTGTTGTTCCCGAATAGAAAAACAGCAAAAATACAACCGGATCCGTTCTTCTATTAACTCCCGTTATGCAGTTTTTTGCTGCTATCTCAACACTATCTGCTGATTTTGCGAGCCATTTCACAGTTCCGCTCACGAGTTGGCATGTGATTCCCGTTTTTTGCAAACATTGGCTGAAACAAGGGCTCTTATAAAAGCGAATAGCCGTTCTTCTAGTCTCCAGTTAATTATCAACTTCAACAGACTTCAAACTGCAAAATGATCGCCACCACTCTTCTTCTACTGTCGCTGCTGGCCTACACCTTTGCAATTGTCCCAGTCGGTCCCGTCGGCCCTGTTGAACCCATCGGCCCAATATTCCCGGTAGGCGGTTGTGAGCATAGCATTCAGAGAGCAAACGACGACTGGCCATCATTATATCTCTTCCACAATTCAAGAAGGAATATTGCTCAAAAGACGGGTTTTGTTGTTGAAAAGGTGAATCATTTGCAGCGTCCCTGCCTGCCCTCATGTGTGCCGGATCCGTGCCCGAGGGGATGGCATTGCGAGCTCCGCAACGTGATAACTTGCTTGTTATTTCTAATTTATCGATGTTTTTCATCAATCACAACGACAAGAATGTATTTCTTCTGCATCATACCCTTTCAGAGACATCCGGTGTGCGTTCGCAACAAGTGGAATCCGTGGGATCCCTTCAACCCCTTCGACTAACTGCTGGATAATTATTTCCTTGAAGAAGTAAAGCCTACATCAACCATTAACCCAATCACATGATCAACCATTCCCTTCCTTCCGACACAACTTAGTGTACCCCATCCCTGCTTGTAGTCCGTACTGCATCAATATTTGTAAGCAAATAAAGTCATTTAAAAAAGTCTTCGCTTTATTGCACAACTAAATACTTAAACGAAAATTCGTAAAATTGTTGATGAAGGATGTAGCTAGAGTTGAAAAGGTATTGTCCTCGATAAATCAGAAAAAGTTCTTTATGCATTTACCACTTCACAAAAGATGCAAAAGATGCAAGCTTGTTCGGTATTAACAGCTTGAGTCCACCGTGAATCTGAGAGGCTGTGCGAAAAATCCATTCAACTTTGCTTTGTGGAACACTCAGCACATCTCTTGCTGGCCAACTTGCAATGCTTTTGGTTCCTGATGTCGCGTGCACATGAAAATTTGTTGCTCGCGATTTGCAAACTTCCGAAAAAATCGGACCCGTTTTACAATTCCCTCTGGAATTGCAGTGCGTGATCTTGCAACCTTTGTTTTCTCGTTTCCGCTCACGCGATGGCCTGTACATCCCAAAACTTGCAAACATTTCCCGGAAGTATTGTCCATATAAAAATGAATTGCCGCTCCAGTACCCACTATTTACTTCTCGATTGCTCCTGTTTACTAACTAACATGATCGCAACCACGCTTCTTCTACTCTCGCTACTGGTGCTGGGCGTCGCAATAGTCCCAATCGATCCAGACATCCCACTTCATCCCATCGACCCACTTCCGGTAAGCAATTGTCCTGAGCGCACAATACAGCTCGTCGGTTCTCCATTTCACATACTGTCTTGTTGAACTTTTTTATCAAATCAAAATATTCGAATAAGTTCATCAAATCAGCCATTTATATCAGCCATTTCGTCCTCCGTGCATCCCCTCGTGCCTGCCCGATCCTTGCCCTAAAGGATACCACTGCGAGCTACGTCAGCTGGTGAATTGATCTAATACCGTATTAATTTTAGTTTTTTTGAGAGGTACTACTGATGATATTAACGAAAAATATTTTTTTGCAGACTGTCTGCATCAAGGCACCCTGCAACTTCCCGAAAAATCTGATCTGTGTTCTCAACAAAGTCCCGATCGGATGATCATTTCGGGAACAAGAAAAGACCTGCGATCCTGTGCCGTTCCCATTTTCTGCAATTCCAACCAATTCTTCCTAATCGTTCCTAATGAATAAATCGTTTTTCCAAGCAAATGAAGCCTGTACGTGCGTCACTGAGAAGCTTTGTGTGACATTACACCTTTGTTGAAAATATAAGCCAAATTATCCAACAATATAAATTCTGGAATAGTAAGGAGCGAGTAAGACAGTGGGCTAAACGACAGAGAGAATCAATACTGGCACGTTTCAAATAGATACTAATGCAGTTTTCTCTGTTGGCTTGTCGCACCCACACACTATTCCACTCATTTTGCAGTCCAACCTTACAATGGATCAGCGAGTTCCAGAACGCGTATTTTGCAAAGGAAGATTTGCAAACCAGCAAAAAATCGGATCAGTTAGCTCGTGTAATGCAGTTGTTTCCTACTACATACGCATGACTAACTGATTTTGCAATCCTGCTCCTCTCACGAGATGCCTTGTTTATCCTGGTTTTTGCAGATCCTTCGCTGGAACAGTAGTCCTATAAAAGTAAACAGGCATCAGCTGGACATCAGCTTCTTGCCTGCCTTCCAGCTTATTGCTGCAAAATGATGGCCACCACTCTTCTTCTGTTCTCGTTGCTGGCGCTAGCCGTCGCGCTCGTGCCCATCCCGCCGGACGGTCCACTGCATCCCATCGATCCGCTTCCGGTCAGCTATCCTCACTACTACGGCCGATAGAGAAGCCGATCGAGCGGAATTATGTTATACTATGTTTTCAGCCTCGTCCTCGCTGTCCTCCGACGTGCGAGCACTTCCACTGTCCGAGAGGCTACCACTGCGAGCTGGTGCAACACGTAATGCATTCAGTACATTGAATTTAGAGAAAACAATTTCGAGAAAAACAATGCTCTTTCTTTCAGACTGTCTGCATCAGAGCTCCATGCAACTTCCCGAAGGAGCCCACCTGCATTCGCAACCCTATCGGCAAATAATCAGACTTCTCTGGCCCATTCATAATTGATCTTCGCATGTACATATTTTTCACAGCTTTGGGGTAGTGGGGAATGAGTGAATAAAGAATGTTCAAAATAGCTAAATGTCATGGTTCCTGGAAACAATCCGAAGTCTTAAATATTCAGCTGAAATTTCGTGCAGAAAACTAAGTAGAACGGTATTTGCATACTCAATTTTCATCCCTGTACAACATTGGAGCAATATTTTCACCTAACAAGCTTAATCTGCAAGCAGTGTTTTGCCTTTGTTCCCGGATGTGTGCTCCTGCTGTTCTTGACTTCTGCATCGCTTCTATAAAAGCAGCGGATGCTACGCAAAATCACCATTGCATTATTTTGCAAATTTTCTCTTTGTATGATGTCAACTCGTCTCTTTCTGGTTGTCTTTATCGTTCTCGCTATTTTCGAAACGAGCACCGTACAGGTACGTTACAGCGTGATATTTGCTATAGCTATAACGAAATAAAAACAGGCAGCAACGATCTTCGATCAAATTCAGGCCTCGCTCAAGGTATGTTACTTACTAGACTGATTGAAACTATTACAATAAAAAACCGTCAGGCTCTTTTTCCTAAAACGTGCTTCGGCTTCCCATGCGTGAGAGGCACCCACTGTGTTATGCGGGAAACGGTTCGGCATATTAAAGAATCGCACAGTTTTTTCTTGATTTACAAAATACAAATTTTCAGAACCCCTGCAATGGGAGTGAAAAAACGCCCTGCAACTCTCCCAAGGAACCCGTCTGCATTCGCTTATAGTGATTTCATTATGCATATGCATATTTTTCACGACTTTCTTGTTGGGGCATCACTAAATAAAGTTGTTTCGAACATATCTCCGTTGAGCAATCAAAGTATTGATGTTCAATCTGCGCTCAACAGGATTGCTCTCGAGCGTAAAAGAGCAAGTTAATTGGTGTGGAAGATCGTTCTACGCTCATAAATTCCTTATCTGTTACGCTGAACTCGTTGTCATCCCGGCTATAAAAGCACTATTGCGCAAGGATGTGTTCGTAGCTTGCGCTCGTTTGGATCATCTTGGGAAATGACTCTTTTTTTGAATCGTTGAACCGTATTTCAGTCTCATCTCTAAGTCTCTTGTCCACCCTTTTTTTATTAAGCCGCATTTTTGTCATCGCATTCTATTGCAGAGCGATGTTGTCTACTGACCAAATGTTGCGTTTCATCATTGCTCTAGCCGTTTTCGAAACATGCATAGTACAGGTGCGTGATTGTCCGCGACTGCACTCTAACCAGTCATTTCCAGGCTTCGATCATCGAAGATATCGATGCTTTCATTAAGGTATTTATAAATTAAAACGATCAAAAATGCAAAAAATCAGAGTCTCCTTCCGAAAACGTGCTTCGGCTTCCCATGTGTGAGAGGCACCCGCTGCGTCATGCGGGAAAGAGTACCGGAGAAAGGGCAAAAAGAGGTAAGACGAATTCACATACGAAATATGTTTTGGTATAGACTTTTATCGACAACATTCCAGAAAAAATGCAAAAAAATGAATTCAGGGAAACTGCGAGAAGCCACCGTGCAACTTTCCCAATAAAAGTTCGAACAAGAAGTTTCCGATCTGCATTCGCATTATTGTTACTTGAGTGAAAAGTGTCATAGTTTATTATCGTTGTTATTATGGATTGATCGTTCATAGGATAGACAATGGAATAAAATAAGATTGAAGGAAAATGACAAAGTGAAATCACAGGATCTCCAGTTGTTCTGAATCAAAAGTGCCATGAAGTGAAGAGCTGCCTCTTGTTCTATTTCGCAAATCCTCCCATAGCGGCGGAGCATTTCGCTTTGATAGTAGAAAAGTTCGGAGCAGAAGTAGGAAATTTCGTACTTGAAGTAGGAAATGTCGTACTTGACGATGAGTATTTAGTCATCGAAGAGGAATATTTCGGTGCCGCCGTGGAGAATTTTGACGCTGATGTGGAGAATTTCGGCATTGAGGAAGAGATTGTAATCAACAGAACTCCTCCAAAAGAATGACAAGGAAACGTGCAAAGGTGGAAGGGAAAGTAATCGCATTATCTCGCAGAAAGTGAGTAAACAAAGCAGGTGTTCTAGTTTTGCGTGTGCTATATCTTGTTCGACGCAATATTGCGGCAACTATTCTTAATGTTCGCTACCCATCTCATTCCTATCATCCTGACATTTACCTGTGCTGTGGACGCAATCGACAGGGCCGCCACGACTAGTACCATAACTACTACCACACCTGCTAACAGGCTTACTACTATGCCTGCCACTCCTTGTTCCACATCTGTTACCAGGCCTACCATTATCAGACCTAACAAAACCACACCAACTCCCGGGTCTACTACCGCAGCGCCCAAAATTACTACCAGGGTTACCGTAACCACTGTTTCTGCAGCAGCACCGACCACTGCGGGAATTGTTGCCGGAAGAACGGTAAGTCCTGTCGTTTTGAAACATTTTGAAATCAAAATACGAATTTTCAGGCTGTTCAAGAAATTGACTGGCTCATCGAGCAATTGCAGTCGCTGTTGAATGTATTTTTACTTTTTTCAACCATTCAAATTATTGCCTCTTCAGGCGCTTCGAGCGTGGCGGCGTCCTGCAAGATGCATTGGCTTGCCATGCCCAAAGGGTTCGCACTGCGAGATGCTGCAATTGGTAATATTTTCAAGGGTTTCCAGAAATATCTCCGCCTTTCCTTTTCAGTCAGTCTGTAGACAAACCCCGTGCTTCCCCCGGCAGCCAACCTGCGTGCGCGATGCTGCACAATAAAAGACCCCCTAGACATTCTCCGTCTTTTATTTGTCTACCCTCGACGATGTGGTCCACATTTAAGTATGAACTCTATTTTACAATCGCCGAAAGTTTTGTCTTTTATTCTCGTGCATTGCTATCGTTCTTTCATGGAAAATGTGCAATATTTTCAAAGCAAAAAAAAAGATGCAGAGAAATGCGAAAATTTGGTTTTTTTGTTGCTTTGCAAATTCAGTAAACACCGAAACATTCCGATCTCTGTAAATCTTCATTCCTTTGCTGAATTTCTGTGCACATTTGCTGGTTTTGCAAAGAGAGAGAATACATTTGTTTCACTCACTGTTCCAGAATCCTGCAATGAAGATGCAGCAGTCTATATATTGGCGATGGATTTTCCTTTCAGTCAATTCCTCTTTTTACATCTCATAATACTTCAGAGTCATGTCTTGCACTCGCTTCTTGCTCTTCCTTCTCGCGTCCATCTGTGCTGTCAACGCGATCGGAAGATTCACGCTTCCCCAGCGGCTCCCGACGACTACCACTGCAGCACCGACGGGCGGCTCGGGTGTCGGACCGGTACACTGTTTTACAGTTATAATATTATTATTTTGAACAATACGTCATCGAAAACAACGATTTTGCAGTCCCAACAGGAGATCAACTGGATCATACAGCAGCTGCAGGCACTGCTGATGGTATTTTTTTCAATATGATATGTCGTCCCTTCTGAGCCACCGGCGTAGGTCTCGCAGTAACCCGGCCTTATCGGTGTACCCTAGCTAGCGAAACGCATTGATTCTGGCTGCTGCTTTACCATCTTCATTCGTTCAGGCCATTCAAGCCTGGACTCCTCCACGATGCGTCAACTTCCCGTGCCCGAGGGGTCAGCATTGCGAGATCAAGCAGGTATTTTTATACTGGCCCTGAAATTTTGCTAATTTAGTTTATGTCAGGCAGTCTGCATCAGAGCCCCGTGTAACGCACCCGGGCAGCCAACTTGTGTGCCCAATGCACCATAATGACCGCTTTCGATTTCGACTTCATTTCGATTTCTTGGGAGTAGCATCCCTATCTAGTATCGTATTGAAAGGATAAATGGATCTGAAGATGCAGTGCACACTTAAAAACTGAAATAAAACAACTTGGAATATATTTTGTTTGATCAATTTATAGTCTGGATACCGCTCATCTTACACACATGAAGCATGAATTAAGACGACTTACAATTACCAACACACGTTCACATTGAGCCGTTTTTCAAGACGATGGGTAAGGCGAAAACTTGATGCAAAATCACGAATTCTTAAACTCCTTCTTCCTGAAATCGTGATCCTCCGATTACTGTAAAATGTGTCTATCCGATCGTGGGGGAAACACAATGGTCTCATGTACTTTGCACCTTGAAGAAAGTTACCCTCCATTCACCTTGGAAATAGATTCCGCTATACGAAAAACTTGACAGTATAATTTATAATCACCATATTATTGCAGTAGATCTTTCCTTTTAAATTTTTTCTTGTGCTCTTTCAGTCTCTTTGTATTCCACCTGGCATCGATCTATGCTATCGTAATTGTAAGGGCGCCTACTGTCATACCTGTTACTACCACTCCAACAACCACACCTGCCCCTACCATTACTCCAACATCGACTACTACCGCAACCACGCCTGTCTTCACAAGCACCAGAACAAACGACCACTGCAGCAGCAGCAGCAATGCTACTGCAGCTATGTGGCGTCAAGTCAGATACTGTATCGCAGAGAAATGCGAAAATTTCGAAATTTCTGAAAAAAACATAAAGAACATACAAAGATTGTGTTGCTTTGCAAATTCAGTAAACACTGAAACACTCCGATCTCTGTAACTCTTCATTCCTTTGCTCACTTTGCACATTTGCTCGTTTTGCAAACATCGAATGCATTTGTTTCACCTACTGTTCCAGAATCCTGCAAATCAATGAAGATGCAGTCTCCATATAATGGACAGCGCGCTTCGTTCCGGCATTAGCCAGTTTTCCTTGTGCATGGTTTATTATCTGTCTTTTCAATTATTTCGAAACTAATTTCAGAGTCATGTCTTGCACTCGCCTCTTGCTCTTCCTTCTCGCGTCCATCTGTGCCGTCGACGCCATCGGAAGATTCACGCCTCCAGCGCCGACGACGACTACCACAACCACTACCACGACGACGACCACGCCTGCCCCGACTACCACTACCAAAGCAACGACGACAACTGCAGCTGCAGCAGCAGGACCGACGGGCGGGTCGGGTGGCGGAAATGTATATTGTTTTACTGTTTTTTATTGCTTTCGAAATATTTCATCATCTAAAAACCGAACTTTCAGGCGCAACAGGAGATAAACTGGGTCATCGAGCAGCTGCAGGCGCTGCTGAAGGTATTTCAAATTTTTATTTTTTTAAATATTTTTTTATTTTTTACTTGTTCAGGCCCTGCAAGCCTGGATGCCGCCAAGATGCGTAAGCTTCCCCTGTCCGAGGGGCCAGCATTGCCAGATTATTCAGGTATTTTCGAAAATAGACCAGAAATTTTGCAATATTTTGTTCTTTCAGCCAGTTTGCATCAGAGCCCCGTGCAACTTTCCCGGCCAGCCAACTTGTGTGCCCAATGCACAATAATTGCCACCTTCAAATTCGAATTTTACTTCAGCAGTCTGGGAGTAGCAATAAATTCATTGTAATGATAAATGGAACGGAAGATGTAGTGTATAAAAGACATATATATTCTTCTTGAATGTTTTATTATCTGGTAGACAATCATAGCAGACAATATATAAAACCTCGATTTCTCAATACCAATACTGAACGAGCATCTAATACAAAGGAAGCACAATGTGATTCGTCTACGATGATTATTACTTGAGCCTCTCAGCACTTGTGCAGCTTGAGTGTGTGCATGAGTAGTGCTTTCACTACCAGACCTCGCCTGCGCGACTTATCATTCTGTGCATTGTTTAATGTTTCGCACGCTGATAGAACAGTTGGATTGTTTGATTGTGCGTAGTCCTATGCTATAAAATCTCATGCTATTTTAATATGGAATGCAGTATTGTAGAATCAGAATGGGTCCAACTATTGCAGATCCTACTATTTTCTGTTTTCTCTCTCTCTCTCATGCAAATTTGTGAGTTCTTGGTCTCAACGACGATGGAAGAGATCAAAAGATAAAAGAAGTTGTGGAGCAAATATTCTCTCTATTGAATTGGTATTGATTGTTATTTGACTGATTTCAGGCTTGAGCATTGTAGCAGTCGAAAACAGATTAATGATCGATGAAAGTCGCCATTGTAGTGTAATAAGCATTTTTTTCAGAAATAAATATGACATCTCTATTTTGTTATCTTTTGATGAAAAATATGAAATACAAGAAAGTTTTGCAACGGCTCAATGATCAGATAGAATTTTTTCCGTGTTGGATGTTTTGGATCCAGCTGATTTCTGTTTTCACACATGCCATTGCAAATTCGTTGACTCCTACTCCCACCCACGACAAATTTGAGTGGAGATCCTATTTTCTGTTGCTAAGAAATAGATGATCATATTGAACAAAAAACAATTAGCGAGATTGAGATTCAGATCTTTCTCTTCTATACATTGGTCTCGGGTTTTTTTTCATTTGCTCCATTTGATGAAAAAAGTGCCATTTGATAATGCTGATATTTCTGATAAGAGTCACAATTCTGGATATTTTTCTACTGTATATCCGAAATTAATCAAAATATTGTTAACTGATCAGTAACTGATCAGTTGAAATATAGCCGAAACGGTGATCATTGTTTTCAGCATCCCAATAACTGAAAACAAAAGGATTTGTAGTGAATCCCGTGATACAACTCGTGGCAAAGCCAATAGTTCTTGCCGAAGATGTTGCTGAAAAAAAAATGTCAGTACTACTTGTGTCTTATGTAATGATCAATGAAGGCGTTCATCGTCTTCCGAATCGACTCGATGATGGAAGACTGTATGATTACTGATACGTGAACATCATTCATTGACTTTGAGAGGAAGAGGTTAGATTGTTTTTTTGCAGATTCTATACATGATTAAATTTATATTATCTCATTCGTATACTCTGAATTAAATATGGTTGATGTATTTTTTTACTATCAATTGAAGAAAAATATCGAAACAATTACAAAATATAAAAAAATAGCAGGTCAATGACCAGTTCGAATATTGTTTCACTCTTCCCTAATGTTTTGGCACAATGGCTGTTCCGTATCCACATGTTTTGCCGCTTCCTATGCAAATTTATTGATGATTGGTTCCCAGGGCCACTTGAAAAGCCGAAGTTCCTCCTTGGTAAATTCACAGTTCCCATCTACCATGCTTGGCCTCTACCTTCTCCTCTGCCTACTTTCTCTTTCCCCTTGCGATCAATCCCCACCTTATCTTCAGGAGATGACGTCGTCATCTTCCTTCCTCGTCGTCGTCCTCCTTCTGTTCTCGTGCGCACCCGACGCCGTCGCTAAAATCAGCAAGGCCCGGGTCACGAAGACGCTTGCCGACTTCATGCGTGAGCACGTTTGCCGTTTGTTGTTGTTGTTCCGGCTGTTGTGTTTAAAAATAGTCTCTTTGCAGAAGCGATGAACGCTGTGGAGAAGGCTGCAGCGCCGAAGTGTTCGCCCACCGAGGTAGCCAATTCTTTTAAGAATTGTTTTTTAAGAATTCGAATTTTTATCGAATTGTATTAAAATACAATTCGATAAAAATAATAATAACAAAAATAATTAAAATAGTAACACAGATCGGCAACTACAAGGCAGCCCTCTCTGCCTATGACGGTAACACGAAAGGTATCCCTGACGTGAGTTTAATGCCTTGTCGGTGCTACTCATAAATTCGTACTGCTCAGGGTTGGCAGCCAATCAACACTTTCGATAAGGCATACATAACCTTTATTACAGATCGCATGTCCGGTAAGTGTGAGACTTTCGAAATATACAGGCAGTCGCACTCGACCTTCGGCGAGAGGGTGGCGAGAGTGCACAAGAGAGGCAATTGAACCGCGTTGAACATTTGCAGGCGCTAATATCGTTCAGAAAGCGTTTGCTCTAAATGTGAAAAAGTACCTGTCCGATGAGGTAACAAATTTCCCATTTTTAAATTGTATTTTGAATTATTTCGTTTGACGAAAAAGTTAAAGAAATTTACTGAGAAATATTTTGTTCAGGATGTGAAAAAAGTCAACACTGCCTTTACAAGCCTAACGGTATTTGTTTATTTTTCTAGCATACTGTCTACTACGAAATTCGTTTCAGAAGGACATTGGGCTAATGCAAGCTGATAACTTTGCCTGAATTGCCTTTTCATCTCTCACACTCGTACCTGCCCCTATACTACTCGTATAAATTCACACTGATTACCTGCTGGAAACAGAGCCTTCTTCCCCTTCACCCCTCACTTCCGATAAACTTCATTGAGCAAGAATTCGCGATCGTAGTCACTGAGTTGTTTGCAAAAACTATTCATAAGAAATATTTATCTTCTATTTTTCTATGCATACCGATGGAGGTGTGAACGGCCCTCGTTTTAATCATTACTTTATTCTTTGGAATTTGTACTTTCTCGGTACTTTCTAGGTACTTTCTCTGTATGACCATCCCAAGATATCTCACACAGATTATTTTATTATCATTTTCATTAGTTAATGGTTTGGCACCAATTTGAGTTATTGAGACTGTTGTGACAGAAAACAGCAAAAATATTTTCTAGTCGGTCCGGAGAACATGAATAACGTTTGCACAGCCGCAATTATTTGTTTGAGAGAAGATGCATTGAATTCGTACATTATTCACTACGATCTTTCATTCGCACAGTGCGAATCGCATTCACTGTTATGCGCAGCCGTTCATTAGTATCAGCTATAATCAAATTTTATAACATTTTTTTAAAAATTATAACCGAATTTATCGAGTCAACAAATCTTTTAATATTCTTTGCGTTTTCTCAATCGCACAGAGTAAAGACGAGAGGTCGAGAAGTCTGAAATGAGGCTGCACTCATGCCTGCCTAGATCCGTTTTGCTTGAACGTTCAAAGAATAACACCTTTGGAAATAGGTAATTTGTGCGGCACCCTCTACCATTCGAGCAGGAAAGCTTTGAGATCGATCTGCTATCAATTAATGAGAGAGAATTCACGTTTATAAAACTGACCTATCCGTAATTTGAGTGCGTCCGATGCTACTGTTCACGCCGTTACTCAGCTCCACAATAGCATTGTACCAGTTCTGGGGTCTCAAAACAAACTTTTTCAAATCGAAAGTTTAACAAAAATTACCTAGAACTTCCAAGTTCGAGGACCACTCCTCTCGAGACGATCAGATCGCCGTTGAAATTCTGTCTATTCGTAGCATCCAGATTCAATCGAGCGAGTACTCGGCCGTCAGTGGCGTTGCTTATCACAAATCTGCGAATTACAAGTTCCGCTTATTTGTATTCTTGAAATTTTTCGGGTAATCGTCTTGTCATTTCATGTACTCTCTCGTCGGACAGAGAAGTGAAATGAGGAGACTCTTACTCGTATTTCGAAATCTAAAACTTACCCGTCCGCTTCGAGTTGCACGGGAAACTGCGTGGATATCGGAGTACAGTTATCGACAATCGTCATAGGCACGCCTAAACGCATAATTTGTGCGTTATGCCACTGAACCTGTTCTACTTGTTGCGGACACTTGGCAGCATCCGATTCCGACAGTGGCGTCAATGTTTCCACACTTCGAACTGATGAATGAGCAGTCGGCATCGGTTAAGCATCCTGTAAACGAGGACGACGTCAAACATTGTCGTACAATACGAAAATGTACCTAGTGCGGCGTTGCCACCGCAATCAGGGGGCGATTGGGCTGCAGAGAAGGATGAAGAGAGAAGAAACGTGATTATGAGCTGGATCATTGCAGAAAGGGTTGAGTATAAGCTGTGGGCCACCTCTTTTATACACGATGACCCTTTAAACGGTGCTTGGCGCATACACGAGGAAATGGAACTGTGCTAACAGAAATTCATGACTCTTGCGTGATCCCTACATGGCTGAATAAGGCGAACATGCATTTTCGTTTGCACAACTGATAAAAAATGTGTACGACGATGCGTAACGCATGGTCATTGCAAAGTTTATAGGATGTGCCTGGCTCACCTTTCGGATCGCTTTAAAAAAGCAAAAGACGTTCAACCCTCTATAAATCTAAGTCTGATGTCGTAAACTTTTAGACTTTTTTAAAAACTGTATGATGTAGTGGTCTGTTCCATTCACAGATTTACGCATTATTCAAATACAATTTTCGAGTTGTTCAGAACCAATACAGCTCGCTCGCTGTTTGGCAAGAACACTTCAGCACATCAACATTATAGATTGATTTGAAATTGATGGTTTATGCAAATAATGTATTTCACAGGTTCGAAATCGGCTAGTTGACAAGTTAGCATTAAACGTCTCTGCCATCGCATAGAGTGAAGATGAGAGGCTTGTATTGTGCATCCTGAAATTATATTTTAGAAATCAAGAGAAACTATCCCAATGTAAATCTCGCTGATTTTACTATTTCATAAATAGTATTTATTGCATAACATATCACCTTGGGAAACAGGTAGTTGGTGTGGCATTGGTTTCTATTGGCACATGAAAATCTCGGGGGGGTGACAACCCGGCAACTGCA
>LS532022.1:1284180-1302268 GCA_900490775.1 Pristionchus maxplancki | reverse complement strand
TTTCGGCAAACGACAACTCGGCAACTGGGCATATCTCAGTCGGGAGTCGGCATAGGGACATGGGAGTGGTATCATTGTAATCAGTATCAGTTCCCCTATCACTCAGTGACTTGATCTTTGATCTCTGGCTAGTCGACGACATTTCGGCAACTCGCCATAACTTCTCTTAGAATCATCCTAGGGCACTCTGGTTGGTACCGCTAGGAATCGAATGGTACCAACCAGAGTGCCCTAGGATGATTCGAGGAGAAGCTATGGCGAGTTGCCGAAATGTCGCCGGGTGGGGAAAGACCAAAGGTCAAACCAGAAATGGATAGGAGAGGTCGCTAGGAATCGAATGGTACCAACCAGAGTGCCCTAGGATGATTCTAAGAGAAGCTATGGCGAGTTGCCGAAATGTCGCCGGGTGGGGAAAGACCAAAGATCAAACCAGAAATGGATAGGGGAGGTTGCTAGGAATCGAATGGTACCAACCAGAGTGCCCTAGGATGATTCTAAGAGAAGTTATGGCGAGTTGCCGAAATGTCGTCAACTAGCCAGAGATCAAAGATCAAGTCACTGAGTGATAGGGGAACTGATACTGATTACAATGATACCACTCCCATGTCCCTATGTCAACTCCCGACTGAGATAT
The DNA here is from genome assembly GCA_900490775.1 of Pristionchus maxplancki. Taxonomy (NCBI): domain Eukaryota; kingdom Metazoa; phylum Nematoda; class Chromadorea; order Rhabditida; family Neodiplogasteridae; genus Pristionchus; species Pristionchus maxplancki. Next base: position 1,301,634 of record LS532022.1, on the reverse strand, counting down.
GCCCAGTTGCCGAGTTGTCGTTTGCCGAAATGTCAGTTGCCGAGTTGTCGTTTGCCGAAATGCAGTTGCCGGGTTGTCACCCCCCCCCAAAATCTCGAGGTAGACCTATGATTTTCCGTCATCATTCGGTTTTCAGAAATATCGGCATCATCGGTGCCAGAAACCACGAACCTCATCATGCCCCGACTGCCCTGCACCTGACTGCGTGCGATGCTGCCCCTCACGCCCTCACTCAGCACAATTTTCGCATTGTACCAGTTGTGCCTTCGACAGCAGAAAGCATGACACAATTATTCGCTTTTTACGCACTATAATACATAATAGTCCACCATATTCCTCCCAGATCGAGCCGGGCTCCTCTCGAGACGACTACATTTCCATCGAAATTTGTATTGTCCTTAGTGTCCAGACTAATGACAGCTAGGGTGCGAGAGTCGGTAGAATTCGAGATCGAGAAGCTGCAAAAAAAATTATGTAAGTCGCATAAAATTACAACCGAACCCGCCCGAATCTAATTCCACTGGGATCTCTCTCGGTGGTGCGCCAGGGTCACAGTTATCGATTACCGTCATGATTACTCCGAAAAATCGAAAAATGAATAACAAACATGAAAGAGATACATACTGATAAAGTCGGGATGTAGACAACATCCGGATTTAGAAAACGGATCGATATTTCTGCACTCAAATTCGGGTCCGAAAGCACGGCAGTCAGTATCGTTTTTACATCCTGTAAACCTCGTAGGGAAAAAAACGGAAAAATTGATTCTGCTACCGAGTGTAGTGTTTCCGGCGCAAGTTGGTGGAAGTTGCGTGGAAGAAAAGGAGAAAAACAGAAAAGCTACCGATATTGCAGTGCGCATCATCGCAAAAGACGGATAAGACGTATAGGAAGCTGTTTATATTCGAGGAATGTGGACGATACCCGTTGGTAACAACAGGAAATGGGCCTGTGCTAACTCTCTTGATATTCGGAAGGTTCGCGGATTGTTATCAAGCGAACGTCATTTTTCGTTTGTACAGCAGTTCCTTAAACTGGATACCGGTCATGCTTGACAGGCGGAATTTCCAATTCAAAACAATAATTGGATTAACAATCTACTCGCGCACAAATGGAAATATGCGAAGCGGATCGTTAAAAAGCACGATTTTTTCTAGCTGATAAAGTGGATGTTACACTCGCCACATTTGCGTGCATTATGTACGGAGAGTCATCGTGACAAAGTTATGGGGGAATACTACGAAAGAATAATTCTTTAGCTCAAGTGAGAAAGAATAAGGAAATGATGATCAGATGATATTTACAAGCGTTTGCATACAACATTACGCACGGATTCAAAATTAAAATTGATTAATTTATGCAAATGTTGCAGGGTTCGAAATTTAATCTTCTCCGCCACATAACGTGAGGACGAGGGGCTGACATCGAAAAAATAACAAGAATAGTTGCTGATTTTCACGTTTCGCACAAGAGAACCATGGAGCAAACATGGAACAACATTTCACCTTTGGAAATAGGTAATTGGTGTTTTTTTTCACTTTTTTCAAAAAAAAGTTATTAATTGAGCGTGCAGAGAGAGAGAGGATAAAAACCAAGAGCGTCCGAGATCCATAAATATCGAACCTGGCTGGCAAATCATTGCGTGCGATGCTGCCGCTCACGCCCCTACCCAGCACAAATATTGCATTATAATAGTTCGGTGGCCTGCAACAAGGGTTACCATGACGGTGGTAGGCCGAGATATCAAATTTTTCTCGGAGAAGCTCATCTCGGAAATATTTGAACAAAGGAGTAATCCGATTATCCGTTGTTCAAAAATTTCCGAAATGGGCTTTCCCGAATTTTTTTTGATATTTCGGCCCACCATGACACATAAGATCGCAATTTCTCACACTGCTCCTCCGACGTCGAGAAATACGCCTTCCGAGACGACGACATCGCCGTGAAAGGTATTATTACCCCAGTAAATGGAATCGTGGTGCGCACACTCATACTCAACAGGCTGTACGTTGGTCGGCTAGAGCCGTTCTGGCTCGAGAAACTGCAAAAATATACAACTCAAGTAGGACACTTTGACTTACAACCCGTCTGTGTCCAATTCCAGTGCGATCTCCTTTGGTGCTCCAGGAAAACAGTTGTCGATTACCGTAATCCGGACACCGGAAAATGGAAACTTGTAACGAGGAAAGTAAACAAACGCAAACTGATCGATTCGGGAAGTACGCAGCATCCGAATCCTGTAGTCATATCGACGTTCACGCACGGAATTTCTGGTCCGAAATTTCGGCAGCTAGCGTCGGCCTTGCATTCTGTTAGAAAGGTAATCAAGTTTTCTCGTAATTATGAATGACTTACGAAGCTTCGCGTCTCCACGGCAAGTTGGTGGCAGCTGAGCAGAAGAATGTGCGAATATCAAAAAAAATCGAGAATACGTTTTTGATCATCGTGGCGGGCAGTCAAGAAGAGGGGAAGCCTCTCTTTTGATTCGAGGAATATGGACGGTGCTCGGAGCTAACAGGAAAAAATGGGCCTGTGCTAACAGAGAACGCGTTTTTTCTCGATTTCGGAAGATTCGAAGAGTGTTGTGAGGTGACTGCTATTTCTCGTTTGCACAGCAAATCGTGAAGTTCGGTATTGATCGAGCACAATGGAATATATCAACCATTTATTTGTCTTCTTTATCGGATTTCGATCTAAGGTACTGTTATTGAGTGTTAGGCTAACATGCAATCTGTGTTGGCGTAAAAGATCCGAATAAACGAGATTAGTATATGTTCTCGCTCACATATCTGCGCTCATTTCACCTGTTACTTTTAATCTTAAAGCAACCCTCGCTACGATCTCTTGCCCAACATGTCCAACGAAACAGAATTTGTCAGTTTGAATATTTTTACAATAAATATTTTTCTTCTCAGAATCAACGTGTATTCGACTTCGGACAAAAAGTGACTACATTATCGCTGCTTCTTTCCATTCTTACATTTCCTTTTGATTTCTACGTATATTTCCGGCTAACGATGACGAAATGCTTCAGGGAGATGATTGTCTACAAACTAGTTGCGACTGAAGGCGTTTTGGTCTCTAAAAATGAAAAATGTGATTTTCGAAAATTCTTTCAGGTATGCTTCGAGTTCGACGCTTTCATTATATGCGCAAATATCGGAATTTACCCGAATCTGGATGATTATTTCCGTTTTCTTATGCGAACTAAGCTCGTTTGTCGTTTTTTCATGAACGTTTATTGTTTTTTCATCGCTCAGGCGTATGTTCTTGTCTTCACGTTCTACACTTTGATGGGACTTCAATTGTCCCTCAGCCTATTGATTTCACTCAATAGACTTCAGACAGTGTGCAAACGCAAAAATGGACAAACAGTGTGTTTTATTAATTTTTTTCTTTCTTTGTGTCCCCTTTCAGCTGAAATGCTTCCAATCATATTGGGTGATTATCCTATTTAGTTCAATTGCAGTTGCTACTCCAGTTTTCGCAGGTGATTTTGTTGCAGCTGGATTTGGAATTAATCGAACTCAGGAATACTCTCGTACGAAAAATTCACAACGATCAATGGTTCGACTCATTATCTGCCTTTATTCGAAGAAATGGCAAGGAACAAAATTAGATCGGAGACATTTATGCCCTTTAGATTCTACTCGTGCCAATGATGATTTTCTTTGCCGTTCTAGTAGCAATCACAAACATCATGAATATAATTATAGCGTACAACCTCTTCAAGTTCGTTTTAGTTTTTTCTTATTAGTAAGTTAACAAATATTTAGAATAAGAAAAATAAAAACTCTGAATGCCGCCAGTGATTCAGTGGTGGCAGGAATGGAACATGGCCTAATTATTGCCGTTCTCGCTACTTCAATATTCACGATATTCCTTTTTGAAGCAAACGTAAGCACCTTTCAGAAACTAATTTCAGACATTTCTTTCAGATCTTTGCTTCATTTGTTCAGGATAGAATGGTGGGAACTCTTGTTCCTCTAACGCATTCTATCCTCTCAACATCACGATTTTGGTTTGATGCTCTTCTAAGAGCAAGAGGTTTAAATTGTTTGAAGGTTTCTCTACTTATTCGTACCGTCCGTCCGCAAGGCATCGTTTCGTCCTTTACTCATATCCTCCGCTTACGAGATGCAGATAGTTCCGCAATAAACAGTTCATTCATAATAATAGAATATTATTCTTGTTCACACAGACAACAACAACGATCAACTACAGAAACAATCACATGTTTACTATTTTTCACTATTGGTTTTCACTATTTATTTTTGTGTGGTATGTCAGGTATTTTTGTGTTTTTTATTACAAACATGGATGTGAAATCTCGATACGAGTTGTTGGGTATTCTGCCTACTTTTATCCATTCACGATGATGACTGCTGGCCCGCTTCCCTACTTTTGCGACGAAATGTTTGTAAAATTGATTTATTCAAATCACAGATGAAGATTTCTTTTTCAGCTCAAACATGTTGTCCGGATACCGGTCTTGCAATATGCGGTAATAGTCCTTCGCTAGTTGAGCGAATATCGGCTCGATCAGTTTCAGACCTGAATGGATCAATATTTTCAAATTATTGTCGCATAGCTAGGGGCCGCAAGCTCCGCACACTTGTGTTGACATGATTTCGCCAAAAAGCGAGACGGAGGGAGCACAAAGCTCATTCAAAACGAAATCACTTGTGCAAAAGCGCGTTGGAAAACTATTCCCACCCCCTATCGATTGCGGAGGACGCGAAATGTGTCAGAGATATTTGAGTAGATCAAAATTGAAGGTTTAGGTCGCGAAACCCGCGAAAATCATATTTCCAGAGAGAGCACTGTGTTCGTGTCCTGATATTCCGACTAACTCGATTTATTTAGGATTTTTAAACATTTTTTCAGATTTTTATCTTCACTCCCCGGGTTGTGCTCGACGCGCAAAGAAGCGCGGGGGGAGGGGAGCGAGAGGACGGGGGAGGGAGAGAGACACATGCGAGAGAGGCTCCGCCCCCTTCCCTCTCCCTCTCGCTTTCCCCTCTTGCGCGCGTGGTTTTCGGGGCATAGCTTTTGTTAGAGATGAGATAACCACAAACGGTAAAAAGCATGAGGTTATTGGGTCCCTGAGGAATAGTTTGAACACACTTTTGACCCCATGCCGAGAATTCGGCTATGTGCGTTGTGGCCCCTACCATAGCAACAGACGTGTAGTGCACAGATATCCCAAAGTAGTTCAGTTTGGACGCCTCACCCAGCACCTGCATCCGGGATTGTATGTTCGGACTAGGGATGGCTTCGCAAGAAATCGTCTCTTCATTTTGCATACTCTCTCACCGGACAGAGAGGCTAGAGAGCAAACAGAATGAAGACAGTCATTTCTTACCAAGCATCAGTACCAACTTCTCGAGAGAGAGTGTGTGAAATGAGGAGACATCAGATATCACTTTTTTCACCCTTCCACTTGGTGTCCAATTGTTGTGTCGCTCGCCACTTTTTGCTCTTTTTTCCGGTCCCAAACCTTACCATGCATAATGACCTCGGTTCATCTCATTCTCATTCTCCTTTTTGTTGATACCTGGCTGCAATAAGATGTCCTCATGATGAAAAAAATGATTCTGATTGTGGTAATATCTCTATAATCTTATCACGATGATACCCCTCTTTCCTGTCATTCCTTGATACTTGCATGAAATACAAGACCCCCTCAACAGCACAAGCACCGATGTCCTTATGATGAAACGTAGTGTGCTGACTATTATTCGGTTTCGACTGAATGATTGGCTATGATTGGCTTCTGAGTGTGGCAAGAGGTGCGATCAGATGTTTATCTTGCAGATTCGGTTCCATTTTAAGATACCACTCTGTCGCATCTTCTGTCCAAACGGACAACACTCCGATCCGGTACTTATTTGCAAATTACTATTAGATATTTATCGATTAAGAACCAATCATTTCATATTTGAAATGACAATTCTCTTCATTTCATTCAGTTCGACGTTTTCAAGCTTCAAGTTGTAATTGAGTGTTAGCCTGAGATTCAATGAAACTTTAGCGTTGGCGTGCGAATTCCGAATAAACGAAATTAACGAATGTTCTGGGTACAATTTCTGCGCCGATTTCATCTGCTATCAACCTTTGATCTTAAGTTTCGAAGTACTCCTCTCCCAAGCATGCCCAACGAAACGGAATTTGTAAGATTTAATTTTTTTGTTAATAAATTATTCATTTTCTGCTCAGAATCAGCGCGTATTCGACTTCGGACAAAAAATAACTACAATATCGCTGCTACTTTCCCTTCTTACATTCCCATTTGCGTTCTACGTATATTTCCGGTTAATGATGATGAAATGCTTCAGAGAGACCACTGTTTACAAACTGGTCGTTGCTGAAGGCGTTTTGGTATCAAAAATTCTAATAAAATCAAACTATTTTTGTGCTTTCAGGTATGCTTCGAGTTCTATCTTTTTATTCTATGCAAAAACATCGGAATTTTTCCGAATCTTGATGACTATTTCAGCTTTCTTATGCGAACTAAGCTCGTTTGTCGTTTTTTCATCAAATTTATTCTTTTTCTATGCTCAGTCGTATGTCCTTGTCTTCGGGTTCTATCGGCGTTCAAATGTCTATCACTCTATTGATTTCTCTCAATCGACTGTGCGCAAATACGAAAATGGACACAAGGTATGTCTACAAATGGATGTTAAACTCATCTGCATTTTAGTTAAAATGTTTCCACTTCCTTTGGGTGGTTATCCTGCCGACTTCCGTTGCAGTAGTAACACCAATTTTCGCAGGTGAATTATTCCAGATGAGTTTGAGATATCCCCGAACTCAGGAAACATATCGTATGAGCAATTCACAACACTCAATGGTTCTAAACATTACCTCCCTCTGTTCGATAAAATGGCAAGCAATACTATTAGTTCGGAGAATCATGCATTTACCAGATTCTACTTGTTCCAATGATGATTTTCTTAGCCGCTCTATTTGCAATCACAAGTATCATCAATCTGATTATAGTTTACAATCTATTCAAGTTTGTGTTTCATGCATTCGAATTTCAAATAATATTAAGAGTACGGAAAATAAAGCCTTTATCTGCCGCAAGTGACTCAATTGTGGCAAGAATGGAGCGTGGCCTCATCACTGCCGTACTTGCTACTTCCATATTCACGATATTGGTTTTTGTTGCAAACGTAAGCACTAGAGCTCGTAATTCGAGTCGCCGTCTCTTCATTTTGCACACTCTCTCGCCCGGTCAACAAACGGAAGAGTATGGAGAATGACGAGACTGTGACTCGTATTTCGAGCTCTAGTAAGCACCTTTAAGAAATCAATTTCAGACTGTTCATTTTAGATATTTGCTTCCTTTGTTCAAGACAGATTTGTGGGAACTTTTGTTCCTCTATCCCACGCTTTCCTTTCAACATCGCGGTTTTGGTAAGTATTTCTTATAATTGCGAAAAAATTAGATTGTTTCAAGGTGTCTCTTCTTGTTCGTACCCTCCGTCCGCCAGGCATCGTATCCCCGTCGTCCCTTTCTCATGTCTGCTAGCACACCGGCGACATGAGAAGACAATACAATGTTAACGGTTGTTACACATACCGTGACAATGTGTTTTCGAATAAATACGTCGATAAGCACAACGATTATTTTTTCTGACTCAACTGCCACAATACAGATGCTCGAAAACAATAGGATTTGGAGAGCATCCCGTGATGCAACCCGTGACAGAGCTTTTTTTTCTCGAAAATAAAGTTGTGTCCCAGTCACTTTTGTGTTGCTCGCTATCCTTTTTCTCTTTTTTTTGCTACAGCAGCAATATCTTCAGCGTAATGTCCTCGGCTCGTCTCATTCTCATTCTTCTCATCGTTGTAATGGCTATCGGAACTGCTTCGGCTCATAAGGTGCAGAGTTGACTTCTATAAGATTCATTCCCATGATGAAAAGTAGTGCAATCACTGATGATTATTCGACTCCATTTCAAGATCCTAATGTGTCGCCTCTTCTGTCCAGAAGGACAGCACTGCGTGCTGGTGCCAGTACTTATTTCATTATTTGAGTTCTTCACAGTTAATTAAAAAAAACATGGGCTAGCTTCTTCATTTTATTCAGTTCAAAATCAAATATGAATGAGACATTGTCTCTGACAACAGGTGTCTCTCGCCTACTTCCGGTTCTCATCCGACCTAGTGCCCAATACAGTGGGTATGTAGAGCTGATGTTCATTCAAGGTCGTCTGCTGCTGTGCGCCGTGCAATGAGCCGCCCGCGCAGATCTGCGTTATAAATTAATTGACAATCGTGTGATAAACGGATTCGAAAATTTGATCTGATATCTGTACAATCATTCGATATTTAACGACAGATAACTGTGTAAATGGTATAGATGCGGAAGCACTTATATTTGCACAAGCTACTACACTAGGTGGTGCTCATCGGTGCGGCCGAACTCATCGTTTGCGTTTGACAACTGAGATACTCATCGGATTTTAGTTTTCCACCCATGGTTTTATTGAAGTCCTCGGGAAAGTCATCACAGGTTGTTACTCATTTTTATATTTCGAAACAATGGCGCTTCCGTATCGCGTGCCAAGCTTATGCATATTCGAAAGCTTACGTGGGCAACAACTTCGGTATTGCGGAAGTTGTCCACACATTCTCCACAGTGTCATCTGTCATCCCTGTTTCTTTATTTCTTCTTCTAGTTCTTGTTTTCATTCTTGCAGTCCCGCTTCAGGATGTTCTCATCAGTCACCGTCGTGTTGCTCCTCTGCACGGCTTCCGTCATCGAAGCTAACGGCGTCTCGCAATCTTTGACCGCCCTAGCAAGTCAGTAATCACTGACGTTAGCCGGAGAGATTTCCATAGTTCAAAATGCGCAGAATCGTGTCTTCACTTCTCACACTCGTTGTTCTGACAGTTTGTGAAACCTTATTTCTTATTCGTGGCTGTTTTTAAATCATTCAGACGGCCCGGCTTCCATCCTCAAGGCTGCCGACCTCTTCAACTGCGAGTTCGCGGTATTTTCCTCTATATTTCTTCATTTCTGACGATATTTTACACTTCAGCAAGCAGGCAACGCGGCGCACGCACTGCAGCAGCTGCTTACTGCGCCTACTCTACAGTCCGCCCTTGGCGAGTCTAAATTTAGCCAGGAAAACGGGGATTTTATCATTTTTTTCAGCCACACTCATCACATACGTGCTTCAATTCGTTGCCTGGCCGCTCTGCTGGCTTGCTGAGGTATTTCAATCCATTTTTCTAGCTTCAAATCATGAAATTACATTCATTTCCAGGGTGGACGAGTAGCAAATGCGACCACTCAAGTGGCTTCGGTGAGATTTGTGAAAAGTTACAGTTTCGATCAAAGAAATTACAGGGAGTGCTCAGTGGATGATCATCCCATTCTCCAAGCTGAAGATAGCGCCCGCGATATTCATTCATCTTTTCGTCTTCCACGATAAATACATTTCTTCATTGTTTAATTGTCGGTATACATTAAATTGACCAATGCTAGGTCATTGGACGTTGAAGTTCTCTCTACGAAGCGGAACTTCCGCGTCGTGGGTCGAATCGGGGAATGCACAATTTACATGAGCCTATCGCTCATGATTCGTCACTGCTATGGCGATTTTTGTCCCACAGTGATGTTATTGCCCAGTACATGCCAATTGACGTGGGAGGATGCATTGGAGGTTTCGGAAGTAATATCGGAAGCATGAATGAATAGTGTGGGCGTGTTATAGCATAGAATATCAGTTCGTACATACCCCGCACAGTACAGTCTGTAGCTTTCTGTTTGTGTCTGCAATAAGTAGAGAAGTTATCCGTTGATCGACAAGGAAGTTCTAGCGGCTGTCGTTGACAGGAATGAAATATTCAGAAAAGGCAACTCGCTCAAAAGAGCCTTTGTCTGTCTCACTTTTCCTTACTATCTCCCGTTCGATTGACGTGTTATCGCCGCTTGTTATTCACTTCGTGTGGGCGGCTTATTCAAATTCAAAGAGACCATTGGTCGACAATGTCACTATAAAAGCTCATCAACTTCCCCTAAAGGCATCACCTCTCAACTGTCCCTGAAGAAGTCCTTCTATTGCTTACTTGCCATTCCGCGTGCTCTCACCGGTAGAGCTCGAAATATGAGTCGCCGTCTCTTCATTTTTGCACGCTCTCTCGTCAGTTGACCGGGCGAGAGAACGACGAGACGGCGACTCGTATTTCGAGCTCGACTCACCGGTGAACAGTGTGCGATTTGGAGCTGCAGCGATTCCTGATTCAAGCTCTACTCCACTTCTTTCATCATCTTTATTCCAGGATACCATGTTCTCTGCTGTCTCCGTGCTGGCTCTCCTGGTTTCCGCCTCGGTGCTCAACGCGCAGTCCAACCCCATCGTGCAAATACTCAGCAAGCTCACAATTTCACATTATCGAAATCTGCTGATTCACGCAAATCACGTGTATTTTTAAATCACGTAATGGTTCAGATGCCACCCAGACGCTCATCAACGCCGCGCAGCCCTTCGGGTGCGAAGCGACGGTGCGATTCTGTTTTTTCGAGCCCCGCTAATATGGAGTTGTTTGAGGCTCCTAATCGGCATTGAAATCTGGTTCATGAAAACAATTTCAGGAATTCGTGGGCGCTGTGCAAGCAGCGGTGAACTTCGAGAACGCCGCGGCGGTGGGCAATTAATTAATTAATTAACATTTTTTGGCGAACCTAACGCTGCTTTTGCAGCAATTCCTTGCCAACCCCACGGCGGCCGGCCAGGCAGGCATCAGTGAGTCTTTCTCTGCTTTCTCTCTCGTTTTCAAAGCGCTGTCCGGCTAGCCAAAGCCATTTTTGAAGCACTAATTCCACGAAATTGTATGATTCAGCCAACGTCATCAACTACGCTCAGCTGCTGCTATCGTGGCCACTTTGCTGGGCTGCGGAGGTGAGCCTTTTCTTTTCAAGATTTTCGAAAATTAATGTTCGATTTCAGGCCGGCCGAGTCGCCGCCGCCGCCGCTGGACTCATCAACTCGGTGAGGAATTCCAACAGTGTGATTGTTGTATGAAACAAGTAAATTTCAGGGCTTCTTCAACTAATCAAAGAGATCGGGCCCTAGCAACCTCGTGGCTGCTCACACCCCCTCTCCCGCATTGAATGATAAACGCATTTGCAAATAACATGTTACGGTTATGAATACACCTATCAAGACATGCTGCTTAGGAATCCATATCGAGACACACATGACGGATGCCGAAGAACGGTTGATCACTCGACATTATTGCGGGATAAGTGATCGTTGATACACTGTTCCATGCGGAAATCTGCGGAAATACAGAAACAATTCCAGATCACCTTGTTTGTGTTGAATAACTGCGTTGTTCACGAGCTGTTCTGTCCATTGTTTCATGTCAAACTGTGAATTAGCTTAGTAAACAGTATGACTCGATGTTATCCTTTTCTTCTGAATTTTTGCCTAGTGCGAAAGGCTCATACAGTCAGCACGCATAGGTAGAACAACATGCGTGTGAAAAATTTTGTTTGTTGCCAAATGTTTTTCCTGAAATCCGCCTTTTACGATGCCACCATCGCGACTGGAACGATACTTAACCTGCCATCACGTGATAGTAAACGAAACGAAAAAGTCGGGACAATGAATAGGTTCTCTCTTCTACTCACATCTGCCCTCGTTGTTGCCGTCTCCACGTATAAGATGACTCCCGAGATTGGTAGGATTCTCTACATTTCGACGGTCAGTGTTCAAGATTATGGAAAAATAAACGATGTTTGCAGAGAACTGCATCGCTCAGGTCGAGAATCGAGTGGGCGGAGAGACGGATGCTAGAATGAAAGCCGCAATCACGCAAGTGATGGACGGCGTCAAGGTACGTCGTGTCTTTCTTCGTTAATTTTGTTGCATGATACTCCTCTTTAGTCGGACAACCTGCTAGCGGCGCAAAAAGTGTTCAAAGAGAACACCGTGGCCGACAAAAACGTCACGCTCGACAAGTGAGTTTCTTTTCGCATTATCGTTCTATATTACGAAACGTTCAGGTACATGGTCGACTCGTGTGGACGGATCAAGACGTGCTTCATCTGCCCGCTCGAGCTGGCTTGATTTACTAGAGAATCCTACCGATATCCATAACAATAGAGTCCCAAGCATTCGATTAAACGTGGTCGTGGTCTTGTTCTTTGATAAACGATTTTTGCGCATGTTCACTGTGATTTGTACGAGAGAACAAAACAATTATTAGCGTGATCTACAAACGAAAAAAAATAATAACAGAGATCGAAACAAATAACTGAGAGTGATTCTTCTTTGCAGCAATCTTGTGGCAGTATGAGATAGTTTGGCAGAGTGAATTAGTGTAGAGAGGAATAGAGTGGTCTCCTCCGCTTGGATGTGTTTTGAACAATGGACAATCGGCTGTTGTATTCCTCGCAATATTCAGCCACAGTACAGGACATAGGGGTGTGGAACATTCTGAAAGGTCGGCTTTTAATATATTTCTCGCGAGTTATGATTCAAATGGGCTTAATTTATGACTTTGTTTGGTCAGCCTCACATCGGGATACATACACCTGAAACTAACAGTAATATAATACTGTACCTTTGGCATCTTCTCTTGACAGCTTTTTTTTTGTGAAATCTACGAGACATACGCTTCTCGTTTCATATTGTAAACTATAATTCAAACTCAATGATGTTCATTAATTTTATATGCCAGATCGTTTTGTGGCTTGATCTTCTGCATTACTATGATCGAGTGAGAGAGAACGAGTGGGAGAGAATTAATCACAGTTTGAACAGGAGGCACCTGAACCGTGCTCACCAATTATTTCATAGATGTTACTTTTTAAATGGCTCGAATAATACTGCCTCAACCGTTTTAGTAATAGTCATTATGTTCTCGTTTTCCTTTTTTTCTGATTCTTTACTAGAGACGAACACCATCACATACACATCCAGCGATGCGTAAAAGGTCTGAGGAAAGGCCGTTGCTATAATATCGACTCTGATGTGAGATTCTCCTCATAACAAGACGCAATGGAAAGTGAGAATGTGAGCACTGCTCTCCTCGTTGTTCATTCGGATTTATCGTCAATTTCATTACAATCGCAACAATCTACAGGAAGCGCGAGCTCCACAACCCGTACGTTTAATTTTTTTTTTAATTTATGATTTTAAAATTATTTTTTAAGATTCGGCATATTGTGCGCCTCTATTGCACTCAATGGCGCATGTTTCCTGATTTTGAGTACTGTTTGGTATTTCATATTATTAATTATTACAACTCGGTTTCGACAATTGTTCAGGTACAATTTCCCAAATTCACCTCATTTTGGAGCCGGAAGCATCATCAGTAGATTCGTTGGATTTGTAAGTTTTTTTTAAGCTTAGCACATTTTATTTGCAGATCAACACAACTCTGTGGACTTTCTGCTGCCGCATACACATTTTCGTTGCAATGAATCGAATGTGTGCTATCCTATTTCCCATATCGACTTATCTACATTGGACTATGAGAAAGACACTTGTTGGATTGTTGATGTTATTCACAGTTTGCTTCGTGCAGAATCTTCCACTGATTTTAAGCATTTCATTTATTCTATCTCGCGTTCAGCTCAAATTTTCAGTTGATGAGATCTGGCATTGCTATGATCAATTGCTCATGAGATGGATAGTATCAGATACGGACTGCGGACATTTCTTCGAGAAGTTCGCATCCTACCAGCATTATCAACGTAAAGCTATAATATTCTCATTACAGGCATCTCATTGTTCTATTATCGGCCTTAGACTTCTCACTAACAATCATGTTCGATATAACTACTCTCGTTCACTTACGCATTGTTCATACAAAAGTGATTTGAATAATCTTATTTGCTTTTCATGAAAAGGGTTTCAGAAGCCTGATAATCAACGAGTAACGATGAGTTCGAAAAAGCGGGACTTGGAAATTCGACTTTTTGCGCAGGTCAATATTTAACGGATTTTCCAATAATTGTAGATCAATTCAGGCGTTCAGTCAATCGTTGCCTACTCTATTTCTTTATCTCATTTACGAATTTATTTCACCGCGGATGGCGACGAATTTCAGTGAGTGCATTGGTTCTTCGGCACAGAATCGAAACAAAAAACACAGGTAGATTCGTCTCAACAACAGTGGTATGGCACCTGGGGCATGGAGCGGATGGGTAAACATTGATTTATATTCTACACAAAATGTAAGAAGAGCTATCATCAAAATTTTGTTCAGGCTCATAATTGCCATCTTTCACACTCGACTGAACCTTTTCCGGAGCGGAAAAACTAGCCCTGCTGCTAATGCTACTACTGTTTCTAACAGAGGGAAGATCTAGGACATTCGCTAGCACTTACCATTACGTGTAAGCGGATTCCGCAAATATAGCTCTCGCGTTGGAAACAATTACAGAATCATTTACTTTGATTTATCTTTATTAGAGCATGAGCTATTGTGTTTGTAACCGTTCTGAACTGGTCGGTGCAGTAATAGTAGAATCAGCGTCCGAAACCGCGCGCGGCCATCTGCGCGATGCGAAGCAGATTGTCGCGTGTGACCGGACGATTCATCGCTTCCTGAAGCATAAATGAGCATATCCTTGAAACCTCTGAGGAAAAAAGGTCGTGATCAACTTACTTGGTCGACTGAAAGCAAGTCCCGTTCGAGATCTCCAAAATGAACCTCGTCCGGCGTCTGCTTCTGAAGTTCTCGCAGGATCTCAGATTGGAGATCGCCTCGGACTAAAAAAACAATAATTGTTGTTCAATTTAGTGGATTCACTTACGGTTAGGAATGCCTCTTGTTGAATATCGAGGAAAAGACGGGAGTAGTGGGATGCCGCGGATGGATGTCGATTTGTTGATAAACACAGCAAGGAAGACGATTGTGGTGAAAAATGTAGGAGACATTAGCAAGAGGTCTGGATATTCCCGAACTGAAGCCAAAGGAGCTTGTTCGGAGAAACGGACGAGTGTAATAATTTTTAAAAATGTCTTTCGATGTGCGTTACTGTGGAGAGAGGAAGGTGCGACAACAATTAGACCAAATACCCCGCAAGAATGGCTTCGCGGAAGTCTCATCTCTTCGGTTCTGTGTTTTATTTTCCTTGATCTGAAAAGACAGAAACAATGATCCACGTAGGGTTCTTGCACGTTTAAAACGTCTGCATAGACTTTATCATCACATGCAATGCACAATCGATTCTCCAGCAACTCGATTTTGTTGGGCATCAGCGTCTTCTGCCGAAGCCACGGGCCGACGCTCGCGCCATCCGGGCGAGGCGCACGTCCGGTATCGCGAAGGCACTCGGTACCTAAAGGACATAGTTAAGAGACCCTCCATGAGAGAACGTAACAACTGGCAGGGGTCCACGGATGGCTAAAAATTGGATTCGGCTCATATATTTTTTCTAGAGTGGGGGCCCATAGGGACAAGTGATGGCATACATAGCTAAGGTCTGAGGTCAATTTTGGGTGAGTTACGTGGGGGGTCGATTTTGAGGGTCGAAAAAATCGATATTTCAGATTCATTTATAAAGAAGCATATCCGATGTAATTTTGGCAGTAGAGTCCGAGTTTCAACATGCGAGAGCGAGAAAAAGCGAAAAAAAAAGATATACTCGAAAAACATGATTTTTTGGTATAAATTGGTACATAATCGATTTTCAAAAATTTTATTACATTCCAATTTTGTCATTTTCGAAATCTACGTGAAAAAGCAGTTCTAGCCTCATTTTTTCAGATTTTTTAAAATGGGTATTCCTCGTTTTTTCTGAGCCTGAACATGACAAAATCGTGAAAAGTGCCAGATTATTCCATCTGTATATCGTCTAAATTACTTTAAACTCGCTTCAAATATGTTTTTATGTACTTACAATAACATAATATGATTGTGGCAACAATTCCTGATGTTTTCAGGCAATTTAAAGAAAATTTTATTTTTTGAGGCTCGTGAAAGTGCTAAAATTTCGAAAAAAATATTTTTCACTTAAAAAGGCTGAATCTTTGTTGGAAATAACTGATCTGAAGCTGAATAATCATTTGAAATAGTTTTCCAGCGAATTCAAAGCTTAAAACGATTAAAATATTTTTTCGAAATTTTAGCACTTTCACGAGCCTCAAAAAATAAAATTTTCTTTAAAATGCCTGAAAACATCAGGAATTGTTGCCACAATCATATTATGTTGTTGTAAGTACATAAAAACATATTTGAAGCGAGTTTAAAGTAATTTAGACGATATACAGATGGAATAATCTGGCACTTTTCACGATTTTGTCATGTTCAGGCTCAGAAAAAACGAGGAATACCCATTTTAAAAAATCTGAAAAAATGAGGCTAGAACTGCTTTTTCACGTAGATTTCGAAGATGACAAAATTGGAATGTAATAAAATTTTTGAAAATCGATTATGTACCAATTTATACCAAAAAATCATGTTTTTCGAGTATATCTTTTTTCTTTCGCATTTTCTCGCTCTCGCATGTTGAAATTCGGACTCTACTGCCAAAATTACATCGGATTGGCTTCTTTATAAATGAATATGAAATATCGATTTTTTCGACCCTCAAAATCGACCCCCCACGTAACTCTCCCAAAATCGACCTCAGACCTTAGCTATGTATGCCATCACTTGTCCCTATGGGCCCCCACTCTAGAAAACATATATGAGCCGAATCCAAATTTTAGCTATCCGTTGACCCGTTCCACTCTCTCGTGGAGGGTCTCTTAAGAAAGTACTTAAAATAAAAAAAGTTGGAAACCTCTTGGAAAGCTGGAACGAGAACTTCAGACTCGACGGTGCTGTAGAGAAAGGCGTCGGCGATCCTCAACGTGCGACGAAAAAGTTCGCGCGCAAGCACGTCTTGCACTGAATTGATACATTTCTGCAGCATAAAACATACCCATATGAGGCCGTTTGCGAGAGAGTCGAGCAGAGTCGACTGGATCTGGCACAGCTCAAAAATGTCGATTCTCTGAAACTTCGGGTGTTGGGGTTCTCAAGGGTGCTGAAGACGATGGACATACTCATTTTTCATGTTGAGCCTCCATTGGCTCCAGATGGCGTCACGTCGAAAACGGTTTTTGTGGAATATCTCCGTCCACGAGGTCGCTAAAATTAAGCAAAAATGTTTTCCGGGGCAGAATTTGAAGCTGATCACGCCTGTCTAATTCATTTTTCGTGAATTATTAAAATAATTTTTAAAAATCGAACTTTTTACTGAGTGGGAAGTGGGCTGCGCAACCTACACAGATCGGACCGGCTTGACGAGTGGATTCCAAATATATAATATAAGCCAAAACAACCTCCGCGTTTTTGAGATTGGAGTGGAATAGTGAGTTGAAATTGTCTGAAAAGTGAGGGATCAGCCCTTTCCCTGTCTCTCGCTTCCTTTCTCTCTCTGCGCTCTCTCGTTTCCCCGTACTCTCTCGCCATGCCACAGGGTATGATGTG